>BSXT01000829.1:0-93807 GCA_030267785.1 Phytophthora fragariaefolia | reverse complement strand
GCACAATGTATCCGTGGGGAAGGATGCGTACCTAGAGCGGGAGGGAAGACTTCCCGAGAGCATTAAGTGCAGCGATGTACCCGACTCGTTTGTGCACATGATGACTGAGAGATAGACAGATTCCATGCTAAAACCAAGAACAGCTTCAGTGCTTTTTCTCCGGAACAACGCAAAGAGTGGTACCATGCTATAATAACGGAACGGAGTGGTTCTTATTGGCATGGAAAACAAACGGTAGGTGGTTTGCAGGGGAAGAATTGATTTGATTGGCTCGTCTAACTTGCTTACTTCCCATTGGGAAGTTCCCAACGGTAATATAAGGCATATGCGCATATTATGTGGGGTAAGACAGTAGTAGTATCACACAAGCACCCCCGGGGATCCTTCCTCCTCCAATACCTCTCATTTTTTCACCTTCGAGTTGTCCTCCGTAACGGAGGAGGACAACGGACTTCGTTGTCCTAATCCTCTGAATGTTACTTGCTCCAGCAAACGCAATATCGGCGGCCAAAGTGCGAGTCTCGAAATGCGCCAATTTTTTAGCGTCTCCAGCAGAGTAGTGAGAAAGCAAGATATAATATACGTACTAGTAAAACATTCATGGCCGGCTATACAGACTTTTTATCTTATTTTCTGGGTATGTTCGGCTTGCTCAGCTCCATGCTGTCAGCTCGCGAAGGGATCTGCTAGTGTGATTCTTTATGTCTGGTTTTCTGCTCCACGGTCGCCCGCAATCTTGTCTAGCTAAAGTGCACCGTCTTGAAATGACCTCGCGCTTCCTAACGCTTTACCAACGACGACTACCGGTATCGCCGCTGCGACGATCGTCCCAGCGCGAGCTCTGGCGAGGACGGCTACTGCTGCCTGAATACGGCGCGCCGGAGCGTTGAGCAAACGGACCGCTGCCCCTGTCATTGCTGTGATACGAAGAGGTGCGAGAAGAGCTCGACGTCTGCACAACAAGAGCCTTCACCTTGAAAAACTGTAGCGCCTGGGACAGTGTCGGCAAGATAGATGACTCGATGCGACCGAAAAATCGGAAGCCTCCCGATTTGACTTCCATGTGGCAACTACGGGGCGTTTCACGCGCAACATACGTGATTGAAAAGCAGCCTGGAAACTTGGTGTACACGTGCAACGCGTACGGAATGCGCGACGGATGCTCCTTCTTCTGTTTTATCAAATCTTCCTCGACACTCTCCTGCGGGACGTTCTTGTAATACTTGTAGCGAACCACATCGTCTACCAAACTGTTCATGGGGTCGACGAAGCGAGCAATCAGCTCGTCGATGTTCTCGTACTTCTCTTCCTTGATTATCAGCGTCTGACCAATACGGGCTTCGGATGGTTTATCTTTTTCTTGGATATCAAAATGGCGGTACACGCCATCCAACATCTTCCACGTCAGGGTGAGATGGTCGGTGCCAAGGGTACTGGGGCGGATAACAACTTCTCCAATGGGCTGCTCTCGCAGATACTGCATCGCTGTCTGGCAGTTAATGTTGCGGAACAAGGGGTGCGCAATCTGTCGCTTTTTACGCCTGGATGGGTGAGTGCCTGGAACACGAGTGGCTTGAGTAAACGTAGTTGTCTTGTCTTCTTCGGTAGGGGGCTCATTCAGGAGGCGGTCTACGCGCTCCATACTGTCATTCTCAACCAACTTCGAGTTTGTGTATCGCGGGAACCGCTCCGGATAGAAACACATCGACATATCGATGAGAGAGCGACGATTGCAGCCAAGCTGCAGTTCGTAGCGACCTTCACGATCTGACTGAATCGCCAGGATTTTGGCATTCACCGTAATACCTTTAGGGAAAGTCTGGGGGCGTACATCCGAGAGATAATCTGGGAGCCGTTCACGGTGCAGACTTGAGCGCATACCGCTCTGCAAACGCACTCGAACGAACTCGTCACCTGACATATGCAACAGCGTGGCAGGAACGATCATTCCGATACGCAGCGTTTCGCGCGTTTCGCCGTTCAGCAGGAAGAACAAGTCTTCATCCTTTGGCACCTGGTACTTCGCACGCTTGTCAAAATAGGGGTACCGCAGCTCGCGCTTGATGTATTCGAGCGTCAATAGTTTTGGGCCCTTCTTTTGAAGCTCTAAACGACCAGCGTACGCCGACAAATCAAGCTCGGAAAGTACATCTTGAATCTCTGCATCGCCAAGCCGAGTGTTCGGAGGAGCATTTCGGCTTCGAATAGCAGACGCTGATTGGTACATCGTGTCTTCCACAGCGTAAGAATAGTGATTCGGGTCGTACATGTCAATTGTCGAGTTGTTGTTGGCATCACCACAGATTTTCACCGCCATATAATAGCTCTCAGGGTGGATGCGAGTGTCATCCAGCGGATTCAACGGAGCTTCTCTCAAAGCATCGCGTTCACGGATGCGAATAAATCCGGCACAGTTTCGATATACAATTTTACCCACAAACCCCTTTGAAAGTAGCTCTTGGCGTCGTTCGATGTAGTTCTTTGCACGAACCTTGTCTAGTACAGACGCCGCCTTCACAGGACCCAAACCGCAAATGAATTGCAATTGGTACGAAGTGTGCTTATGGTTGGCGAGTAAGTTGATGTCAACACCGTACTTGTTAATCACTTGAACAAAAACACGGTCGTATTCCCTCAAAAGAAGATCCTTCACGAGCGAATGTTGCATCATGTGAACATTCAAGAACAATAGTTCGCGGCCGCGACTCGGTTCGTTCAAAGCAATATTTCCCCACATTGCACACAACTCGGACGCTGGATTCCTTAAGTAGCGTCCAAGGCCAACAGCAGCACGCACATACTCGGATTCTTCAGGGAATTCTTGATCCGCGCGCTTCGAGCGGCTGAACATGTTCGGAACATCATCCTTCAGAAACACAATGTCCAGGAAATCGCGACCATCACCGTTTCCAAAGCGAGAAGCATCATCTCGACCCAGCAAACGACGAACCTCATCAACTACTCCACCCATGTCCATACACTTCATGCCAGCCGAAACATTAATAACCACGACGTGGGTTTGTGAGTGCTCAGTAAGGAATTTCAGCAACGTGGCAGACAGCTTCTGGATATTGTTCAGATCTCGCTTGCAGTATCCCTCCGTTTTATCAACCATTTCTCCGTTCACATCGAGTGCAACGATATGTGCAATCGAATCCATACTGCTTTCAACCCAGATCGATACGATGAAGGGATCGACACCATCCGCGGGCTCGTACGGACGGACAGAAAGCCGCTCCCGTAATGCATTGCCGCACATTTTCACAACCACATCGCGGGAAGCCACTGTCAAATCCCGTTTGAGCTCGTTTTCAAACGACAAGATCATAAAACTGTTAATTGCCTCCTGAAGGACGAGATGACGTTGACTCTGCCACTCCTCGTCCGAATCACTAGCTTGTGACAGGTAAATTGGTTCCAACGGGTCCATCAAATCTTGGGCCTTCTCATTAATGATGGTAATTTTCAGCAGGCCTTCCTTTTCAGCTCGAGCAATCTTCAACCACAAATCTCCAGCTTCGAACACCTCGAGTACCGGCATCTTGTCAATGTATTGCAGACCATGGCAATAGTGGAACTCGTCAATTTCCTCACGGCCTTTGGCAGTTGCTTCCGTACTCAAAACAGCGTTCTGGCGGTACAGCTCGCGAATACATTTGCGGACATTCGGTTCCGCGGCAACTTTGCTGGCGGCGATGTGGCGAGCACCCTTCATAACGTCATCTACAGTTGGGAATTCCTTCGTAGTATACTTCTGAGCAAGAACACCAGGGCTCTCTTCGGGAGTTGGGACGTCGCGGGTGGAATCTTCATGGTCCACACGAGCCACGATGCCACCAAGTACGGATGCATTCATCGTAAAAGCAAGAGAAACAGGGCGCAATCCTGCCTTTGTACAGATCTGATAAAACGTGCGACGGACAGGGCGACGGTACTTGTGATCCGTGCTCTCCTTATCCTGGCCGCTCGACTCCTGCGCGTCGAGGGCGAAGAACTCAGACAAATCCTTGTACGTTTTCTCATCCGGAGTGCCAAACAACTGGTCGTAACATTTGCGCACGAAAGCCGACTCCTTAGCATTCGAAGAGTCCACCACACGCTGAATGCCGCTCTGGAAAGACCTACGCTTACGCTCAAGCTTATCCCACTTCACATCGAGATCCAGGATCTCGTACAGGTTTTCTGAGTGCAGGCCAACCACTTTCCAGTATTCCTTGCAGTAACGCTGGACAAACGCAGGCTCTAGTTTCTCATCGTGGTAGAAGCGCAAGACTGTGTCAATTGCCGACACGATTTCGCCGCGTGATGCAGCAGCGCTACGCTGATTCCTTCGCTCGAGGTTTTTGATAATAAAATCACTAATCCACTCGGATTCCTCGGCACGATCTTCTGCATCCGGGAACTCACGATTTTTGAAGAGGTACTGATATCGCTCTGGTAGGTCGTTGTCGCGCACGGCAATGACGTCCGACGTCATCATGTGCTCCTTCAGCACGCTGGGCTCGAATTTTTCCAGCAGGATGGCCTTCTTTGACTTTGCTGGTGTCTCTTCCGGGATCTTGCCGCTGGTGGCTTCCAAGAAGCCGTCCATGTCTCCAAAGAGCTCCTCAGCCTCTCCCATCTGATACACCGACGGCCCCTGCATTGATGCTGGAATAGGCTCCTGTTTTCTGCGGCGGCGCGGTCCGTCGCGTCCTTCTTCGTCATCATCCACAATAAATTCGTCGATATCGTCACTTTCGTACTCGTCATTACCGAGGTAATTATTAGCACGCTGAGGTGCCGAGTCCTCCTCCTCCTCATCCGAGTCGCCGAACATGCGATAGCTCAGCTCGCGGGACATGAGGCCAGAGTCATCCTCGTTCTTCACCTTGCGCGAAGAGCGCCCTATGTCCTCGTCTTCGCTGTCGCTGCGGGTCGGGCCCGTGTCCATGCCCATGTTCTCGCGCACCAGCATGAGATCTTCGTCGTCGATCTCCTCCACCTTTTGTTTGAGGCGCTTGAGCTTTTTCTCTTTCTTGCGGCGACGGCGGCGGTGGCGGGCTGCTCGGCCCCAAGGCGTCGACACAATAAGCGAGTGAGTGTTTCAGCGTCTACAGAGCCCAGGAGTAGTGCACCCAGTCCTACCGTTATCCTCTCCGTCGGATCCCTCGTCGTCCTCGTCATCCACCACGAAGCCGTCGTTCTCGTACTCGTTGCGGTCCTCCCCGTCGTCGTCGTCGTCGTCGTCGTCCGAGGCTGCGCCGCCCTCTCCGTCGTCGCTCTCGGACGCCATGTCCTCAATGAAGGCCGACTTGGGCTTCTGCTCAGCCGCACCCAGCAGCAGTTAGAGACCTCGCAGCCTGCTCCACGGGGAAGGGGGGGGGGGCGGGAACTGGACGCACCTTTTCGTCCTCGTCGTCGCTGGCCGAGCGCTTGGCCTGCTTGCTCTTGCCCTTGCCCTTGCTCTTGCTCTTGATCTTGCGCTTCTTGCTGCCCTGCTCCTGCTTGACCGAGTCCGAGTCCGAGTCGGACACGGTGGGGGACCCGGCCCCGAACATTTCGTCTGTCGAGAGCAAGAGAGCGAGAGAGAAACGCCCCAGTCAGTCGGTGCAGAGCGAGAGAGGGGGGAAGAGGGAGCGCGGTCTACCGTCTGACGTGGTCATGGCCGCGTGTCTGCTGTGCGCGTGCTGCCGCCGCCGCTGCGATCCTCCGGGGCTCTGTCTGGCTTCCACTCAACGTACGCGGCCCTCCCCTTCCGACTGGTCGCCTAGTGGGAGGCCGCACCTGTTCAAGGGCATGGTGCACCAGCATAACGCATACCGAACCTTTCGGTGATATTTTTGCTACGGTACTGCGAATATTCGCCGAAAAGTGTGAACCCTTTTTTACAGTGGGCTGAAAAATGGAACTCTGCAGCCCTTAACAAGGGGTTCACAGCAAGGGGGAAATAGGAGCATCATACCCATAGTCGCATGTAGAATGGGCATCCCCTATACATAACTCGCATGACCTGCAAGCTCAGGGATAAGGAGCACGGCTGCGCCGAGTGCGCCACTTCGATCCTTTGTCTGGAGATGCGCGCTGGTCTCGTCGACCTCATGCAGCAGCGAGGACGCCGACCGAGCGTACAGCCACTGAGTGCAGTAGTGTGCTGCTCGAGCTGCTGTGCCGCCTCGCACGACACGTCCTGAAATTCCTCCCAGGGGGGGCGCTACTATAGCTGCTCAGACTCTCGAGTCGACGGATTCGTGAGGAGCCGCCCGCCCAGAAAAGTATCGGCGGCTTTTCATTCCTGCAAGATACGCGTCAATGACGTCCAAGCCGACCGCCAGCCTCCTCCTCGTCGTCGTCGCTGCGCTGGCCGCTTGGCTAGGCGCCGCCGCGGCCCAGAGCGTGTCGCCCACGCTCCTCTGGAGCGCGAGTCCGCTCTCGCTGGCGTCGCTCGAGTCGCCGGTGGACACGTGGGTGGACGTCCCGGACACGCGCGTGGCTCTGGAGCTGCCGAACGAGGCCGTGGTGCTCATCTCGTACGACGTGTCGGTCTCGCACGTCACGGATGTGCAGCCCGAGGGTGGGTCCGTGGCCGACGTGAGCGAGCTGTCCTTCCGCGTGGTGGTGGACGGCTCGCCGTACCGCCAGTCCGCGACGACAGTGGACGACCGAGAGCCGCTGGTCACGATAGCGAGCGGGTTTCTCGTACTCGAGATCCCGCGAGGGCACCACGACGTGAAGCTGCAGTGGCGGAAGCGCGGCACGCACGTGCTTAAGTGGGCGGTGGCTAGTGATATCCTGGATGGGTTTGCAGGCGGACGAAACCTGATCGTGTCAGCACAGCACCGCTTCATCTGGCACACACAACCGATCACGGCACTCTCCCTTTTGACTGTAAATAAGTGGGAAGCAGTGTCGGGCATGGCGGTAAACTTTCGCCTCTCGGAACCCGCAACAGTGCGGTTCTTCTATCAGTTGCCGGTCCGGCCAGAGCTTGTCCAATACTCTCGTGGTTCGTTCCCATATCTGAGCTATGGTTCCGAATTGCGTTATTTGACAACATCATAGCACTGACTGGGGTTATGAACAGATACTGCTGCATACGATGAAATTGAGACGATACTCGAGATTAATGGGCTTCGCTATCGAGAAACCGGGTCTTACGGTATCGTGGAGGGCTCCAGAAAGGCAACCGTGCAGCTGCAGGGCAGTATAAGTATGGATCTGGTTCCTGGGGAGTATAGTGCTGTGCTGTACTGGAAGTCGCTTTTAGGATCTAGTCGCCCGTGGTATTCATCTCCGAATGCCCTGGATGGGTTTGCAATGGGACGAGTGCTAGCTGCAGTAGGCGAATGGAGTATGCATTCAATATCTGTGTACCATTTAGAACAATTTAAACCAACCTCAATCGGTGAGTGGTCGGATGTTGGAGATTCCGTGCTCCAATTCACATTACCGAAGGCAACGCAAGTCTCACTCTGCTACAATTTGCCGCTTTCGCAAAGTGACAATCCGCAGTTCAGTAGCTGGACAGGAGATTCCTGGGACCGCGTGCAAAGTCGGTTGGTTGTGGATGGCATTTCATACCGGCATGTGTCGTCTCTTGTTGACGGGAGTGTTCGTGGAACAAAGAACGCAAAAGCGACTATGGTGCTACCATTAGCCGCCGGTAGCCACACAGCCAGACTCCAATGGAAAAATACAGATGGAAATCAATGGCGAGCAGTCTCATTTATCACAGACCAATCCTCCTCCTATGCGTCCATATTTATCAGTGTGAACGCGTGGAACAATGATCCAAGAATTGTAGCCCCTTCGCTTGTTGCAGGTGAAGAGGACACGATCCTGAAAATCGATGGAATTTCTATTTGTGATGTTGAGAGCGAGATGGTGCTCGACTACGAAGTAACTGTCAGTATGTCTGTCAAAAATGGCGTCCTAATTCTTGACCCGACGCCAGGTATAACTTTTGGTTCTGGCAATGGCGATCGCAACGAATACTTGCTGTATAGCGGGACGCTTAGTGATGTAAACACCTTTTTAACTTCTGTGTGGTACAAAAGTTATTTAAATTGGTATGGCGATGACGTGCTCAGAATTAAGGTAGTTGATCAAGGTGTAACTGGATTCACCGCTGCCACTACGGATGAAACCACCATCGTAATACATATAGCTTCTGTCAATGATCCACCGCAACTGACTGTACCAAACACACAATTTTTGGTTGAAGACCACAAAATCAGCATATTTGGGGTCCGGGTGTATGACGTCGACACTGCTTTTACTATCAGCAACTCTACTTTTGAGATGCAGCTATTCGTAGTAAGTGGCGTGCTTTCCCTTGGATCTGTGAAAGATATTATATTTGACGAAGGCGATGGAGTGGCTGACCAGATCCTTCGTTTCCGAGGTGACTTACCAGCCATCAATGCAGCATTATTTGAGATCAAATACCAGCCAGACAAAGACTTCAATTCACGCCAGCATGCTGAACAGCTGGGTATACGTGTACGGGATTATAATTACCTGGACGGCACTATTTCAGATGCATTTAAGACGATCCGCCTTGACGTCCAGAGTTCTGACGACGCAGTGGTGATTGTGCCACTAGAGCTATCCACAGTAACTCTTCGCGGATATGCGGTGAAGTTGCTGGGTGAAGTAACAGGTGCCAAACTCATATATGCTCGGTTACTGGCAATGACACCGTTCGGAGAAATTCAACTCTCTACGTTAAGCAGTGAACTACCTGCCAGTGTGCTAAAACTCCCTACCGGTGACAAATCCTCCAACTGGTTAACCCTGAGTGGTCCAGTGGAGGCTATTAGTGATATCTTAGGGTCGGTAGTATTTGTCCGAGCACCATCGTTCTATGGGTATGAAATCATTTTCATCAGATTAAGCTCTACACCAGATTTTGTGATCGTTGAAGACTCGACAATGCAAGTGTCACTGCACCACAACAGCTCAATCGAGCTTTGGTCGATTACAAGTATTGCTCCATCTCGCGGGAGATTCGACGGAGCAACTACTGTAGCTATTACTGGAAAAGGTTTTCGCAAATGGCCCGACGAGAAACTATGGTGTCGATTTGGTCGGAGTCCGCTTGTGCCAGCTGAAGTTATATCTGATACTCTCCTTGACTGTGTGTCACCTCCAGCGAGCGTTGATGTTCCTAGACGAACGTTTGTTATGGTTACCAACGGAAATGACTTTTTTTCGAACCCGGTTTCGTATTTGTACGAAGAGTACTGGTCTGTGACCTTTGCATCTCCAATAATGGGACCCCGGGTCGGGGGAACTGCCGTTTTAATTCAGGGAAATAATTTCCCGAAGGATACAGTACTGCTATGTGCTTTTGGAAATTCTACAGTACAAGCTCGATATATATCAGCTACCGCTTTATCGTGTATGTCGCCCCCAGCAGACCAACACACACTGGATGTTGAATTACGATTAACAACGAACAAGCAAGATTTTTCCCTTCCCCTAGAATTCACGTACCAAGGTAAATGATGCCTACACTTGTATGAAATGATGCTATCGCTAATCTTGTTTAATATCCCTAGATTCCCCGGAAATTCATGCTATCATTCCACCGTACGGGAGCGCCAATGGAGGTGATACAATTTCCATCACTGGTGCCAACTTTTTCCCTGACGACCAAGCCAATTGCATCTTTAACGGAACTATTGTCACTGGTGTATTATTCAAGTCGTCTAGCTTAGTGCTGTGCATGTCTCCAGCCACTTCACTTAGCTACGTAGCTGAGCCGTGGAAGGTAAGCGTTGATATCGTGCTCCAAGGAACCCGGTATCAAGCACCCGAAGACTTCGTGATTTACCGTACGTTGCTTATTCGTAACTATCTTATTCTTTTCAATATTAACCAATGACGTGGTGTTCCACCAGCTGCACCAAGTGTATCAGGGTCAATTCCTGCGTACATCACGGGGAACGGCGACGGACTAACAGTAAGTGGGTCTAATTTCCCGAACTTAAGTTCCCTATCTTGCGTTTATAGCAACGGCGCCGCAAGTGTTACCAGTCTGGCAAGTTTCATTAGCAGTTCACGAGTGCTATGCCAAGTCCCCAAACTATCAAGTCCTAGAGGTTGGATTGGGCTCAGTATATCGCTTCGAAGAGAAGTCCAGGAACAAGTAGTATCGTCTCCGCTGTCGTTTTTGCTTCGTTATGCCCCACTCCCAACAATTGCGTCTGTGGATCCACTTGAGTTGCCTCGAATCGGGAGCCCAGCCCTTAATATCAAGGGTACTGGAATGATGAATTTTCATAATCTGAATTGCCATTTTGTTGGCTTAGGAAGGACAACCATTACGGTAAAATCACTGACAGTAGGAGTTTGCCCTGTGCCATTTGTACTGGGATATGAATCCTTTGCTTACCAAGTTCTACAGCTGGAGAGCATTTCCCCCCACAGGACATTGGCTGTGTTTGAATACGTGATAATAGAACCGATTCATATTCAGCTGGTGGCACCCACATTTGGACTGGTGTCGGGTGGCACGAATGTGACAATTGTAACTGATAGCGATATTCTGTTAGAGGCAATGAATTTCTCATCTTTGTATTGCAGTTTTGGGACTATCATTGCACCAGCGATTGCACTGAACAAATCCACACTCTCGTGCCATACCCCACCATCAAACACACCGCTGACAGTGCCCGTTGAGATTATAATCGGTAGAACCCGTACGTTTTACACACGCAACGTGGCATCATTCAGTTTCATCGAGGCAATTCGGATAAAGGAAATTGTCCCATCTCGTGTTAGTAGCGCCGGAGGAGTTATGATAAGTGTGATTACTACCGACTTTGTTCCTGATGATTTGAGCTGTGCGTTTGGAGATGTCCTAGTTTCAGCCGAGGTACTTGGTGATCACTCAGTCGGCTGCATTTCTCCACCCGATTTGGGATTATTTGTTCCTCTTAGGCTTCTAAGTGGTGATGGTGTAGTACTATCTGAAAATGCACTGATCGTCGAGTTTGTTTCGTCCCCCAGAACTGTTTTAATTTTTCCATCAAATGGTGTTGTGCACCCGCACACAAAAGTTGGAATTGAGATCGGAGATTTTTTATCTGCTGTTAATGTAGTGTGCTCGTTTCGAGAAAAAAATGCGTCCTCAGTTGTGTCAGATGCCGTTATTATTTCCTCTACGTCGGCAGAATGCAGTATTCCTACTGAGATGGCTACATCGTCCACATTATACTTTACAGCTGAAATTGACAGCTCGGTATATGAAATGGAGTTATACCTTGTGCCAGAACTGATTGTAAAATCAATATCTCCTCTCGTTGGCGTCATCGGTAGAAAAAACCAGATTAAAGTAGAATTGGAGTCTGGGATATTACCCGCGGCACATTACATGTGTGCTTTTGGCGGAATTACCGTGAGCGCTGAAATTCTAGGAGATGGATCCTTTGAATGCATGTCCCCAATCTTCAATTCTACAGTGAATATTCCGATAACAATTACTGGCAACGGAATTGATTTTTTCTCGGCAATGTTAGAAGAAGATCGCATGTTCAACGTAATACGGCAACCATCTGTCTACTCATCCTGGCCTGAGGCAGGGTCAGCGAAAGGTGGAACTAAACTTTCAGTGTATGGCGACAACTTTAGTGACCAACTAAAATTTGTATGCATTTTCAACAATGTAACGGTTGCAGCAGAGTGGGAAAATGCAACACAGTTGACGTGCACATCAATACCCGACATATATGATCTGGGGTTTGCGAAGTTAATGCTTTCCGATACTGCTGGTAATTTTCAAGTATATATTCAGCGAAAGTTTTGGTATACACAGGACATTATTATAACAACGTTATCACCACCCACAATACCGATGAATTTCAATGGCGTAGTTCGTGTTTTTGGAGTCCATTTCCCCTCGTTTCCGGTTTGGCAATGCCAGGTTAACACAATCACAGCGGAGGGCTATTGGATTTCCGAAACCGAGATACTATGTCCGATCTCCCCTAGCATGCTACTCAGCAGTAAGAACGCTACTGTTTCAATCAGTCTTAATGGCCAAGATTGGAGTGCATATCTCCCTCTACATTTGGTTCCCAAATTTTCGGTGCTCTCTGTAGAGCCTCAATTTTTTTCTTGCTCGGGAACAAATCCACTGCGCATTACAGGAACTGGGTTTTCCAACCAAACAATAATGTCATGCTTCTTCGATCAGACCCCAGTACCTGCTATTTATATTAGCGACACACAGTTGTTATGCCGACCACCCTTTTTGACAACTGCTTCAAAGGTAGGCGTTACAATTTCAGGATATGACGGATTCGTCACAGATGGAACCCTATTCGTGTTATGCCTCCATACCCCTGTGATTCAACATATCCAGCCTAGCAGCGGGAGCTCAGCTGGCGGAACAATTCTTGGTGTAACCCTGCACGATCAATTGGATTTTAATACTGTGAAGACAATCAGATGTTGTTATGGGCAGCACATTTGTTCTTCAGCTTCAATGATGAACGCATCAACGGCACAGTGTATTACCCCCCCACTTCAACCAGGAACAACGCCTTTAAAAGTATCGTTGGAGCCAGCCTACGGGGACTGGATCAACTCCACTGACATAAACTTTAACGTTATGGTTGAGCCCAGTATATCTAACGTTCTGCCACGACGAGCACTTATGACGTCAGGGTTGACTATTTATGTGTTCGGCAGCTCGTTTTTAAACTACAACACATTAAAATGCATCTTACTAGTGGGTGGTAATGCCTATCGGTTACCTGGCCACTTGCGCTCGGAAAACCTAATTACTTGCTCACAAGCGAGCCACAGGATTGAAAATACCTTAACATCTTCTACCCAAGCACAAGTGCTGCTTATGCTCAACGAGTATGACATCATAAGTACCGGGTTTAATATAACCTTGCTCCCTCCGCCAGAACTAACGGGAGTGATCAGCTTAAGTATCAAGCCACAACCATCAATAGCGCTTGTTGGGGCCAACTTTGACGACGATCTTAATCTAATGTGCAAATTTGAGTCTCTCGATAAATACATAGCAACTCCCGCCGAGGTCGTGAATTCAACTTTGATAAATTGTGAAGCCCCATCCTGGGCCACGATCGCTAGTGAGCTTACCCACGTAATGGTGTGGTCGTCAAGCAGTGGGAAAATAACTCAAGCTGAAAGAGTTCCTTCTACCCACGGCACATTTTTCTGGACTTTACAGCCCAGCGTTGGATCGTCTCGCGATGGCGGGACTGTACAGCTTCAGATGTCAGGGTTTCGTGTGAATAGTTCACCTTCCAGTTGGAAGTGCTGTTTTAATAAAGTGTGGTGCTCACGTGTGTATCAAGAACATTTATCGGGACCTTGGTTGGTTGAGCTGCCGACCGTGGATGTAATGGGACTAGTTGCGGTGGTGTTAGAGGATATAAACGGGGATATAGTCACAGGACAAAATGCTTGGTTTCTCTTCACCAACCCCCCAAAGGTGCGGGCGATAATACCTACTTCTGGAAGTATCAATGGTGGTGACGTTATTTCCGTTCAAGGATTGGGATTTACACTGGTATCCAACTTACGCTGTCGCTTTGGTAGTTCTACTGTGAATACCTTTTCGGTATTTGATAACCAACTGTCGTGCATATCTCCAGCACTGGTCTCAATGCCTCTCGCTAACCAACAGGTCAGCTTTGAACTCATCTACTCGGTGGATAGTTCACCCGATAAGGTTGCAAGGGCACACGGTGCGATCCAGTTCAATTATGTTGTTATCCCGATAGTTACGAATGTAACTGTAGGCCGTAGTGAGGAAGATCAGACGCGACTCGACTTAACCGTGTCAGGATTGCAATTTATTTTTATGGAAACACAAGTATGTCGCATTGATCTTGATGTGGTCCCAGCTCGAAAGGTAAACCTTAACTCGGTTATATGCTCCGTTTATCGGGCAACTACAAGTAGATACGAGTTGAAGGTATCGGTTTCTAACGACGGAGTGGTATTTTCACGAGAAAACGTCGTTGAAGTTGAGACTGTACTCCCTATTCATCTTGCTCGAATATCTCCAACGCTGGGATCTGCTCTAAAAAATGCTACAGTTTCATTTTTCGGAGAAAACCTTTTGGCAGAACCTCTTAACTGCGTCGTCGGATGGGGCGATCACCAGTATCTCGTTGGCTCTAATGTTGTGAATAGTACCTACGGAAGTTGTGTGCTACCTGCCATGACTCAAAGTAACTCGATGCTGCTTCCAGTATGGCTTCAATCAAAATCGGGAATTGTTCAAAGCAACAAACTTGTGTATCGGTATATACCGGAAATTACCATTTCTTCAATAACACCGGTTCGTGCTATTGCAGGGGTAAATACGCGTCTACGAATAAAGGGCGGACCTTTCGTATTAAGCAACGATGTGGATTGCATATTCTACCCTAGCATCCTAAGTGACACAGTCCTATCTTCTCGGGTAATATGGAAGTCGCCTAACGAAATTTTTTGTATCGTACCAGCTGCTAGTCTACCGGGAAAGTATACATTTGGGATTGCTCAAAGTAGACTAACTACAGCCTTCTCGAATATTTCAATCGAGCTCATTAACTTACCCGTCATCGTCACGGCTTTTCCTGATAAAGGACCATCAACAGGAAACACAGCGGTCACTCTAATAGGTCGCCATTTCTCTACAGATATGTTGTGCTGCCTAGATAGTTCATGTGCACCACTCGTAGCTCTTAATGGAACGAGTGCAAGATGCTGGACCCCTTCTCATACCCCAGGGCTTGTTTCCATAGTTTTATATAATGACATGGTAGGTCGCATTTCTACGAACAACACGTTTGAATATTTAGACGTGCCACGGATTGATGCACTTATTCCCTCTGTCATCATGGTCGGTCTTAAACAGCCGAAAACTGTCGTTGTTGTTGGAGGAAACTTCGATTCTTACGAATTTCTTGCCTGTCGGTTTGGAGACATGACGGTCACTTCACTACCAGTGGTTGAACGAAATAGCACTAGTATAACTTGCCCGATTCCGCTTATTCCGAAAGAAATGTACTCAACTTTAGTCGAGTTAGCCATCATGATATCGATGGAACTGACAACGATACCGATTGCTCAAGCATACATTGAACTACTTGAATTCTCCGTGATGACAAATATCATCCCAGAAGTAGCACCGTCAAAAGAAACAATGAGATTTGAGCTGCAAGGGACCTTTACGATTACGTCGGAAAATGCAACGTGCACATTCAACTGTATAAATGATGGTGACAGATCGGTGGTCAGTGGTCAAGTGCTCTTTTCCACATCAACTATAGTAGAGTGCCAATTGTCTGGAATTTCCCGAACGCTAGGTATGTGCCAGGTCTCTCTCTCTCAGAAGGACGTTCAAATTTCAAGGAATAGTTTGGAGATTTCAATTCGCAACGAAATTGTGATTAGTCGAGTTACACCTTCTAGCATAACATCCGGAGTTACTGTATTGAGTGTTGAGGGATCAGATTTCTCGTATAACTTCCAGCCACAGTGCCATTTTGGGTCTATGGTTGTTGTTCAAGGAGCAATTGTTTCAAGCACCAAATTAAATTGCCCCACTCCTGCTCTAAGAATAAGTAATAGTACCAAGGACGTTGATATCTGGGTTTCGTTTGGAGGTTTTGAGTCGACACCACTGCTATTCACGTTCTTTGCTCCAATTTACACCCGTAAAGTGGTACCAGCGTTTGGTCCTGCAGATGGTGGAACAAGGGTAGCCGTTTTCGGAACTAATATTCAGCCTGGGATACAAATTGGTTGCTTGTTTGACGGCACAACTTTCGTAATACCCCAATCTATTATTGTTGGAACCGTGTGGTGTACTACACCACAAATGGATGAAGGAACGCACATAGTGGAGCTCATTGCACAAAACACTGATAGAATATCGAATAATTTTATCCAGTACGAAGCTATACCACGCGAGCAAGTATATCAAATTCAGCCGACTCGTGGAATTCAAACACCAACTGGGGAGAGAAAAATACGCATTAGAGGCCAACATTTCGTTGATTCAACCGATCTAAAATGCACGTTCGATGATGTAGAATCGCCAGGAGCGGATTTCATATCTCCATTTGAAATAGAGTGCATGGTACCATTTATGAAGCTCGGAGCGAAGCAAATCCGCGTTTCAAACAACGGTATCGATTTTTCAAGATCAAAAGTGACGTACGACGTCCTCCCGAGAATGACAATCGTTAACATCTCACCTCGACATGGACCATTCTGGGGTGGCACAGTTGTGACTCTCACTGGAGTATTTGGCAACTACGAAGGAATTGAGTGCGTATTTGGGGAGAGAGATGTGGTTGCACGGCTCGTTAACACATCGAGCATTGAATGTATAACACCACCTGGTGGAATGAATGAAAGTGTTTCAGTCAGCGCACGTGTTTACAATACGCTTGCACACGCGGATGAGGGCATTGACGTGCGGTTTGATTATGGATTTGGGCCTATAGTTACCGGCATAGTACCATGCGTAATATCGCAATCACCAGAGCGAATTAATGTATCTGTGATTGGATCGGGGCTAAGCGCAACAGACTTTGCAGGATGTCATTTCTCGCAACAGCTTGTCTCTCCTTTATATTACACTCAGGAACGTCTGTGGTGTAGCTTTGATGCCCGTTTAACGGGTGTCTACACCTTGGCGCTGATCTTGGCAAATTCTAATTATGAAACTATTCCAACTCAACAGAATATTCGCGTTATTAAAGCGATTCAACCTTTGAGCATCTCACCAGCCCAATTTGATGAGAGAGGAGGTGTCAGAGCTGTTATATCTGCATTAAATATCGCTACCACAGCAAAATCAGTTCGGTGTCGCTTTGGAAGCATTATAGTAAAGGCGTTAATTATATCAGACACGAAATTACAATGCATTACGCCCATTATGACACCTGGGCGGATACCCTTGCAGCTAAGTCAGGATGATTTCTCCTGGTCTGATACAGCACTTGATGTTGAAGCATATCCTACCCCTTTATTGTTTGAAACCTATCCCAATCACACCGTAGCACTTGGCGGAAATATCATTCTTGTGTCAGGAACTAACTTTAAACGTTTTACCGGCACGAAATGCCTGTTTGGTGAAATAAAGACACCAGCTGTCATTGTGAATGAATCATTCGTGAAGTGTATGACCCCTAATACAGTTTCACCTGGCATTATGACGCTTCGGATTAGTTTGAATGGCATCGAGGCAGGTGGCAATGCATTAAATGTGGAGTTTTATAATTTTACGGGTGCATTGCACATCAGTTCTGTGGAAGAGCTTCAGGATGGACGATGGATTGCATTTCTTCGTGGGATCAACTTATCAATACAGGAAAAATATGAGTGTCGCTATGACAACATACCGGGGTCAGGAAGGATACAAAACATCACAAATCTTGGAATGCAGTGCGTGTCGGATCAATATTTTCAACAAAGGCGTCCAATGTTGCTGACTATCGTTTTGCATGGGGAGATTTTGCTTCGCCAAGATATTTCCAGAAGCACGGGATGTCCTGGTTCTGTATATGGACTTTCCACAGGATCCTTACGACCAGGGCAGAGTCCTTCGATTGTGCTTTCTGGTTTTCAATTTCACCCTTCAATGGACCTAGCATGTCATATCGGCCAAACTAGTATCCGTGGTGTAGTGAGGTCTGAAAATACGATGGCATGCCTTCTTCCAACTAAAAGTCCCGGTAACTACACAGTTGCAGTAACGTGCGCATCAGAGTCAGTTATACTGGGCATGTTCCCTGTTGAGTTCGTTGGACCACCACGTGTTGAACGGTTCGAGCCTGACATGGTTCCTTCAGGTGGAATAGACGATGTACATTTTTTCGGAGCAAATTTCGCTCGAGAGGATGTCATTTATTGCATGTTTGGCACTGCTACGATGCGTGTCCGGGCAATTTTTGTCTCGTCATCTCATATAAAGTGCTTGACCCAGCGGAGCTGGGTTTCAGGAGATGTACAACTGACAGTTGTTATCAAAACTCACGACGAGCACACCGAAGTTATACACCAAGCCCCATTCAAATTTGTTGATTACATGGCGGAGCCTGTACTATTGAAGCCACAGTTTGGTTCTGTGATAGGCGGGTATTCTATTATCGTGAGCGCTTCATGGCGAGGTTACGGAAATTTTAGCTGCCAGTTTTCCGCTGTGGAATTTGAATTCTATCGTACAGCCAATGGATTCACTGATTCAAGAATGATGTCCTGCGTCGTACCACGTCTGAAAGCTGCAACTTATTCAATACAGATTTCACGAAATGGTCGCGATTATCATCCAACTAACGCGCTGTTTAATGCGCATCCACCGATACAAGTTCAAGCAGTAGAACCTCCTTTTGCACTCTCTACACGAAAATTGGACCTTACTATCTCAGGTAAAGGGTTCAAACACTGGATGCATTTGAGATGCGGTTTCCGAGGCTCACATGAATTAGATTGGGTATCCTCAAAAGCGAATTATATATCTGACACTAAGGTGACATGCGAAGCACCGAGCCATCAACCCATGAAGGGAATTTTCCAAATCTTACCTATTACATCACTTTTGTACCCGGATCTGATGATACCTTTTGAATATAAAAAAGAAATGAGATTTTACTATATCTACCCAGAAAGTGGACGAACAAGCGGTGGAACAGTTGTTGATATAGTCGGGCAGGGATTTTCTAGGGATCTTGACATCCGCTGTTGTATCCGGAATGCAACTTTGAACGCAAACTTTGTAAACGAGACCTTGATACAATGCCGGACACCAGCTTCTCGAGCTATGACACTCCCTATACGGTTTTCATTGGGTAGCAATACCGTTTTGCAGGAATACTTCATGTTTACCTATTTAGCACCAGTCGAAACCCCTACTAATATCAGTGACAAGTTTTCTGCAGAGAACTTGGCCGTGTCAACCCCAATCGCATTAAAGCAAACGTTTGACAATAAATTCCATGACAGGAAACCAATGATAGATTTTATTGAGCCCACATCGGGATGGATTCATGGAGGTACTGAGATTATTGTTCATGGGGCAAGGATGTCATTTTCGCAGTCCTTACAGTGTGTCTTCGGAAATACTACAGCCTATGCTACGTTTGTATCTGCATATCAGTTGGTGTGCACTTCGCCACGATTTATAAGCTCTGGTAGCACTATCTTCTTTATACGGTCTAATGATCAGGTATGGGAGATGATGAGTCCACTGTGGTTTGATGTTTTCGAGTTTCCTTATATTCACTCGATAACACCACAACATGGAAATATTCGTGGGGGCACAAATTTGATACTACGTGGAAATTTTTCCAGCCTTCAGATGCAGACTAGCAACGCCCTATTCTGTTTTTTTGGAGAGAAAGCATTTTCGCCTGTCCGATTTACCACTTCATTTGAAATGGAATGCACATCACCGGCTGTTACTGGTGCTGCGGTCGTGGAATTAGGATTATTTTTTAGTCCAGGCGATACTATTACGTTGCCCTACAAGTTCCATTATACCACAGACCTTCAGTTTACCTCTCTTACTCCACCAGTTGTCAGCGAGAGCTCGAGTGGATTCGTAACAATATGCGGAGCGGGATTTATCGATTCAAATACATTTTGCAGTTACAGTTCTGCTCCTGAAACACAATATTTAGTGGTCTATGTGAGTGCAACAGAAATTCGTTGCCCGCTGCCCAACCTTAAGCCTGGTCTTGTCGAACTCAATGTTGGCCTCAACGGCGATAAAGCGTTGCCAACACGACTATTGTTAAATGTCAAACCTAGGCCAACACTACTAAGCATGATACCACAACATGACACAGTTTACGGTGGCGCAATGGTGGAAATCACGGGTTTGAACTTGTATTTTACTGGCGCACTTCGATGCTTATTTGGGTTAAGATGGTCGGATGCAGCTCTTCGGTCGGGGAGGATAACCTGCAAGGTCCCTCAATCTCCGTCGCTTTTAAGTGGTTCTATTGTTAATGTTTCGGTGATCAGTAATGCGACTATGTACGCTATAGAGACATTCGAATTAGTTTATATGCTGATACCGCACATTACAAGTGTTCAAGCTGTGCCCAATGTGGGCAATGCCACTCACCAGTTGCATCTCTGTGGGATTTTTTCGAACATCTCAGCACGTACTTTCGTAAGACTAGACAAATATGATGGTGGAACAGATGGGAGAAGTGTCATCGTCGTCAGTGCTGGGCGATTACTCAATGAGTCTTGCCATACTTTTGACGTACGAAGTTCTACAGAGAGATGCATCTCGGGGTGTCAAGTCATGATATCGGTTAATAACCGAACTTTTTCGTACACTGGAAAGGATATTAAACTGCAACCGATGATACAAGTTCTGGATGCAGCACCGTTATATAGCTCTTTCCGTGGCAGGGAAGTGGTTCGCATTAAAGCTAAACATTTGTATCCGTCAATGAAATTGTTCTGCGTGTTTGCTGGCAGTGTGAGCTCCGGGCTGAGTGTGATAAGTGAACAATATGCTGAGTGTGAAACTCCCTCTCGTTCAGCTGGAACCGTCAGCTTGGACATAGTTATAGTCGGTGAAACCGCGAATTTGCATGTCATTAAAACATTTAACTTCACCTTTGTTGGGGCCATGGAGATCACAAATGTTATTCCACTAGTGGGTCTGGCTCGGGGTGGAACGCAAGTACATGTTAGCGGGAGAGGGTTCGTTGCTCATCGTGATCTGCGGTGCCAGTTTGGAGAACGCTTTGGTCTTGCGGAATACATAAACTCGTCGTTTGTGAGATGCATCAGTCCTTCGAGGTTTAAAGGAGCGAACGTTGTATCGTTCGCTATATCATTAGGACAAACTTCAACGAATTCTACTCCAATTGTGTTCTCCTACATAAACACACCTATGATTCAGCGTATTATACCTTCCAGCGGTATGTATAACAAACAGCACACTATCACGCTGTCAGGCACTGGGTTGGTACCTGAAATTAACTTAAAATGTCGCTTTGGAGTTATAGCTCAGAACGTCCCGGCAATTGTTGTGTCAAGTAACGAACTTACTTGCACGTTTCACACTAGTTCAGCCATGGATCTGAAAGGTAGTCAAATCCTTCCCATTGGGTTATGTCTACTTGGAGAGACATGCTTTGAAACTGGTTTAAGCTTCACCTTGTTTGAACCTGCTGTTCTGGTTGGCGTATCTCCTAACACGATTTTCCCAGCATACACCGACCGAATTGAGCTCGAGTCTCTCGAAGTATTTCCATCTCGAAATTGGCAGTGTTTGTTTGCGGGTATGAATATTACTACAGCTGGAAGATTCATCTCAAATACAAGAATATCATGCCTTACCCCTCCAGCTACCACTTTAAAACCTGCAACTCTTTTCATCCAGCTATTACATGCTGGCATCAATTACTCCTTCAACAATGTACAAGTGGATGTGGTAAAAACTCCCGAAATTTTTTACTTCGATCCTAAATCAAGAGCAGCCCACTCTTCATTACTACCGACTGGCAGTATTATAGACTATGCATACATCAGTGGTAGGAATTTCCCTCCATTTCGGCAGATTGCTTGCCGATTCGGATCATTAAGCTCCTTAGGAACTTATGTAAGTTCTACCCGTGTCCGATGTCGGATTCCAATTTCGCATACGCCCAGGCGGGTACCGCTTGCTATTTCGTTTAATGGCGTCAACTTTATTTACGCCCCACAATCTTTTGAGTTTCTCCAAGACTTTCAAATTGATAAAGTGTTTCCTATCCATGGTGCTGTATCCGGAGGTACTGCTGTGCATATTTATGGTGGAGTCTTTACACTGAATGAAACGATTACGTGCAACTTTGGAAATCACCAGAGCAATCGTTACGCGGTGGTGCTGTCATCGACAGAAATAATCTGTACCAGTTCTAGGGTACCCGATATTGGCACAGTTGACATCAGCATTTGGTCTACCACGCGTCGTCTAACTGGAAACATGCTAAATGCATTTGAATACACAAGAGAAACTGTCATCTTAATGGTGACACCATCAGAGGCATTTGAAAAGTCAGCAACACTGTTTGATATATATGGTCGAGGATTTGTTCGCTCTGCTGTGCTTGGATGTGATTTTAGCGAAAATGATGCACTTACGGCAATAGGTCATCATGAATCTGTTCATGCAATTTGGGTTTCATCTACGCATATCAAGTGCATCTCTCCACCGACGAACGTATCAGTCGGAGATATTCGTGTTGGTGTGACCAGCAACGGTGTGGACTTTGTTTACGGCGGTTATTCAGCAACGATTCATTTTCGAACGCAGTTCGATGTGTCAAGCATATATCCTTCGATGGGCAGTACCGAAGGTGGAACCACTGTTTTTGTGTACGGGAAACACTTCAACGATACTACCAGATATTGGTGTCGGTTTGGTGAAACTAGTAAAATATCACCTGCAACAGTTGTTAGCACTGACGAACTGATCTGTATAAGCCCTCCTTTTGTTTTTCTTCCTGGCCAAGTCGTGATGTATCTTTCTGTCAACGGTCGTGATTTTGTTTCGACACACCAGGCTTTCAAATTTTCTGAGGAACCACGGGTTCTCAAGCTATCGCCCACAAAAGGTTCGATAGATGGAGCAACCATGATTACTGTCCATGGTGAAGGGTTTTCATCTGCAGCCCCACTCTGTCGAATTGGGAAGCAGATTGTCCAAGGGTATGCTCAATCTAATTCGGAACTCTTGTGTGTTGCTCCCTCTAGTATGTATGCTGAGTCTGTGGCTGTTGAAATATCCACAAACGACGGAATGGACTTCACTCGAAACGGTATTCTGTACACGTATGTGCTTCCTCCACGCATACGTGAGGTGACACCGACGTCGGGACCAGCTGCTGGTGGCACATTGATACAAATCACTGGGTTGAACTTTTATCATTCCAAGCTAATGCAATGCTGCTTCGGTGACCGTTATCACTGTGAACGTGGATGGTTACTGAATGACACGACACTTACATGTCTGACTTCACCTTCCCGAACCGCTGGAACGAATCGAGTGCCGATACTAGTAGCTTTGAATGGTCAAGATTTTGTTGTACTTGGGATGAAGTTTAACTACCTTCTTGACTTTACTGTAGAAAATGTTGTACCAATAGTTGGCGATACCGATGGAGGCACGGAGATCTTTATACATGGTCGCCATTTCCACTACTCAACAGGTTTGAAGTGCCATTTTGGGCACTACATAACCTCTGGTACATTTTGGAATGATTCAGCAATATCATGTGAGGCACCAGCCCACCCTACAGGAATGACTAAACTCAGCATCTCATTGAATGGACAAGATTTTATATTGGCAACGTCAATATTTACCTATATTCAGCTTCCATCAGTGTACAGGCTAATACCAAACGCAGGACCTCTTCGTGGAGGTTATGCAGTTCGTCTACGTGGAAACTCATTTTTGAATACAACAGTTGTAACTTGTCAGTTCTTGTGGGATGATATGGTGGTAGGAGTTGTTCAGGCTTCGTACCAATCTTCATCTGAAATAAGTTGTATTGTTCCGGCTGCAAGCAACCCTGGGGACGGTAACATTTCGGTGTTTGTTAATGGCATCTCCGTACCTAGACTTCAAGGGTTAGCATTCTCATACTACAGAGATGTGATTCTCAGCGGGTTGGAACCATTGCTATGCGATAATAGCGGAGGAAATACACTGACGATATTTGGGGAAAACTTTCAGCCTGACGCACAATTAGAGTGCTGTTTCAATGTACCTAGATCTCAGGTGACATGCAAGAAGGCAAACTATGTTAGCGACATCCGCATACGCTGCATTACACCCCCACTTAATGGTGTGGGTCCTGTAAAAGTTAGCGTTAAATCTTATGGGGTAGAAACCACCGATCAATCACTTATAATGGAAATTCATCAACCTATTGCCATCAAAGCGATATTTCCTACTACAGGTTCGAATCGTGGAGGAACCAAAATTACTGTAAAAGGATGGAACTATATGTTAACACATCAGCTCTCGTGTTGTTTTAACGAAGTCCGAGTACCCGCAACTTTTATTAACTCATCACAAATCGAATGTTTTTCGCCGTACCTTGGCACAAAGTATGCAATAGTAAAAGTTAGTTTGAACGGGCAGGACTGTTTAAACAGGGGTGCAGAAATATTATTTTCTGTTCGATCTCCACCATCAGTCCTTCAAGTGTCTCCCAACATCGGAACTCAACTAGGTGGAACGTTAGTTCTTGTACAAGGCGAAAATTTTAAGGTAAATGAGTCAAAGTGTTTTTTTGGGTCAAATGGGGCAAGTATGTCGGTAGTCTTCTCAGACACTCAAATCGAGTGCCTAACTCCGGCTCATGTGGATCCAGGGCGAGTTCGAGTTACTGTTGCTGACAACAACCTTGATTATTCATCAAACACAGTATTTTTTACGTTTACCCCCGCAGAACAGGTGAAGTCAGTTTTCCCCGCTCGGCTGTCATCAATTCATGGCGGCAAGGTTACGCTGGGTACCGAAAATGCCCGCAATAGTGCTAATCTGAGCTGTTTTATCAATGATGCGACGGTTGCAGCAATTTATGAATCATCGTCTACGGTTCATTGTATGATTCCGCAGCTCTATCCAGGATTTTGGAATGTGTACATTTCCAACGATGGAAAGCTGAAGTCACCAAGTTTTGCTATCGTAGAGCTTGTAAATCCTCCCCTGATAGCTTCGATAACCCCTTGCGTCGGGGATATAGACGGTGGTGAAATGGTGTCGGTCGTAGGCTCTAGATTGAATCTTGTATCACATTGTCGCTTCGGCAGAGAGGTCACATCTGCATCGGTTGTAAGTCCACATTTGATTCAGTGTAGAATTCCGAGTCAAACGAAATATGGTGACGTCAAGTTCAAACTCTTAGACCAAGGAGCTGAAATCCCTTCTGAAGTTATTATATTTTCTTATCTGAGTCCAGAGGAATCTACAAAGCGTAGAATAGCCTTAATTAAAGATCAAGTGGGGATGATTCCTATCCCGACGATACTATCGGTAAATCCCACCGATGCACCGGCTAGCGGTGGGGCAACTATTACTGTGCGTGGTCTGAATTTCACAAACTCCCTCGAATTGGCTTGCCGGTTCGGCTCTACTGTTGTTCGTGGAAGGTATCATACTTCACAGAACATCGTGTGCGTGACTCCGCGGCTTCAGCCGAGCCGATATATCTTACAGGTGACGAATGATGGCCAGGTCTATTCAAACAGCCCTGTCAGCATAAATGCATACACGGACGCGTTCGTTGAGTACATAGCTCCCACCCATGGGCCACAAATCGGTGGTACCGTTGTAACTGTATACGGAATGAATTTCCGAAAAGGTTCTCGGTTACACTGCAGATTTGGTGATGTTGGGGTGGTTCAAGTTATAAAATATGTCTCTCCAACCGAAGTAGTATGTATTTCACCCCCTCAGCAAGATATGACGTCTGTTGTACGAGTTACTGTGACGAATAACAACGCCACCATTACCCCAAATCCTGTATTTTTCACTTACACTGCTGAGGTGAGCATCATTTCTGTGGCACCAACGTTCGGAAGTATACTTGGGGGAACAGAAGTTATGATCCGATGGTACAATCTCGAAATCAACCATGGTGGGCTGGTAATGTGTCGGATCGGTGGGATTAGCTCAAGAGGAGAAGTGGTGGAATCGAATACGGTGAAATGTACTACACCAGCAATGAAAGATACAGGTACGAAAGCGATTCAAGTGAGCGTCAATGGGCGCGACTTCACAACGCCGAGCATCTCTTTTAATTATGTTGAGGACGCTGTAATTTACGAATCGATTCCCAACTTGGGGCCAAGTATTGATGCCAATACCGTCATAACCATCCGTGGAAAAGGCTTTATTGATTCAATCGACCTTGCATGTATAGTTCATTCAGCCAAGATTCCTGCTACCTTTATCAATCCGTCCATGATTTCCTGCGCGATTGCTCGGGAAACCCCGGGACCAGTCACGATACGGGTCTCCAACAACGGTATCGACGTGTCAAGCACCTCCGGAAGATACCTGTTTCTTAGTGACATGTCGGTGTCGCGATTATCGCCAGAGAGCGGTCTGAAAGAGGGAGGTACAACAGTATTTTTTCAGGGCAAAAACTTCGTCAACCATACGCTGCTGGCTTGTCGCTTTGGGGAGATCATAGCTCCAGCAACATATCTTTCAGTCTCTGTTGCTGCTTGTATTGCACCTCGCCAGCTCGCTGATTTGCGAAAAACAAATGGCATCGTTTCAGTGGAGCTCACGAGCAACCGAATTGACTTCACGAACAGTGGTCTTCAGTACACATACTTACAGACTTGCCCAAGCTCACAGTTTTGTTCGAGCGGAAATATTCAGTCTTGCCCGAACGGGACAGTCTGTGAGTCACACGGTAGCACTAACTTTTCGGTTTGTGCTCCTGGAACGTTTCAACCGAGACAAAACCAGCAAAGTTGTCTCCCATGCCCCGTTGGTTTTTTCTGCCCGGACTACGGAATGTCAAAGCCAGTGTTGTGCCGGGCCGGGGTGGTTTGTGATGAACATGGACTCCGAACATCACTCAAGGGATGCCCCTCAGGTCATTACTGCCGCAAGGGTACAAAAACAGCAGATATCCGCGATTTCACTACGAACCCCGAATATTCAATCGATACAGAGACGCAGCTGGCCTCATTTGTAGAGAGTTCTCGTGCATGGGCTCTGATGACTCGTACAGCTCCTGGCATTGGAAGTCGACGAATTGAACACCCGCCAAGCCAGATAACTTGTGATGCTCGGTTATGTATGGAAAACAGCACTCATCTCTTAGCAGAACGACCTTATTCCTGTCCGATCGGAACTTTTTGTCGTCGAGGCGTTGCTGTACAGCAATTGCAATCAATGAACTACAGCACCCCACAAAGATGCTATCAAGGTTTTTTCTGCCCGCGAGGATCCTCCACGCCAGAAGGAAAAGGGCCGTGCCCGACAGGCCACTATTGCCCAAACGACGCAGACGCAATTGTGTGTCCTGCTGGGCAATATTGCCCTGGTGTGGGCAATCTCCGTCCACGTGACTGCTATCCGGGCACATACAATCCTATTCCGCAGCAGTCGAATTGTACGCTTTGCCCGACGGGTTACATTTGTCCCCAGCCCAGAATGCTGGCCCCAGTGTTGTGTCCCGCTGGTTTCGTTTGTATTTCTACGGGGCTCGCGTCCCCCGTTCTACTTTGCCCGGCTGGTTATATTTGCGCAGAGGGAACTCGAACACTCGATCCGTCTGACGTTAACCCTTACAGACCAATGCCCTGTCCCAAAGGTACGTACTGCCTTGGAGGCGTGGCCCATAATACGACAATTGATTGGACCCCAAGTCAACCCGAAGGTGCTGTGGCCCCACAGATTTGTACCGAAGGTACATACTGTGAAGAGGCCACCCCAACGCTGTCAGGAACGAGGGTTTGCTTTGCTGGTCATTACTGCCCTCCTGGATCGAGTGCCCCAACGCAAGCCCCTGTCGGTACTTTTGCTGGAACAACGGGCTCTGTCGCTGCTACAATGTGCTTTCCAGGAACATACACACCTTTAAAGGCTACAGTGGAGTGTGAAATCTGCCCTGCAGGGCATAGTTGTCCCGGATATGGTACCTATATTCCATCGCTTTGTCCTAAGGGTTTTTATCGATCACTAGCGGATAGTATCACCTGCCGAGCCTGCCCTGAAGGCACATGGTCTCCCTACACGGGCCTCACCGATATTTCACAATGCGAAATTTGCCCTGCTGGGCGAGTGTGCGGCAGTTCAGGCATGTTTTCGATGGCATCGAGCCTGCCATGCGCATCCGGGCATGTGTGTGGAGAGGGAACTAACCGTCGCGCACAGTTTGACCACTTGTGTCCAGCAGGACATTATTGTTCGAGCGCGACCCCGATTAGTGAGCAATATAGTAGCGTGTGTGAGCAAGGCAACGTTTGTGCTCGAGGAACTAAAACCATCGAGAAAAACAAAAGCAAATGCCCCGACGGAAAGTTCTGTCCTTTCGGAACAGCTAACACTAGCAGCATCTACATCAACTGCCCAGGTGATACCTGGTCGAGCTCAAGCCAAGACGAATTGATGGACTGCTTTATCCGACCGGTGCCGATATGTGATAAGCTGCCCGAGAAACAGTATTACCCTCAGTTTAGTTACACATTCCAAGGAAGCCAAGTTAATTTTGATTCCACGGTGGAGACAAGCCGTACTGGCGAAGTGGAAGTCGTCGACATCATGTATCCAGTAGACGAGTCTGCTTCCGTACCTTTTTGGAAGAATGATACGGTCGATGCTATTCGTGCATGCCCTCCCCAGCTTAGTATAAATGGTGGCGTTCTTCTCACCATTATCGGCCGCAATTTTCAAGACACTGGTCGTCTTGTTTGCAAGTTTCAGCTTCCAAAATCACCGTTCTTCCAGATAGCACCAGCATTTTTCGTAAACAGCACCAGGATAACATGTCGAGCCCCTCCGATCATTGATAGCGATACGTCATCAGCCGGTACTTCTTTCTCACAAACAGTGCAAGTAAGTGTCTCCAACTATGGTGTTCACTTTTCAACGACTAGTGCTGCACTAAGCTACATTTCGGCTGAGGACGCTGCAATGCTAAGCATGAAGCAGCTTATGGCAACGTGCTTGAAGAAGGTGGAAGAGGAAGAAGGATTTCGAAACGATGATAAGGCATGGTTCCCTCTGACAGGACTTGGGAAGGCTACACTGTCCTTCGACTTCCGTCACTTGCCCAACGATCTCGTCTATGATGAACACTACAAGATCGCAATTTTCGTGAAAAATAGTACGTGTGAGGACCAGACCTGTGATTCTCGTGGGGTAGCTCTACCTAGTGGGCCTGATATCGAGACGACTCCGTGTCATCGTCCAGTGGAACTACCACGATGGTTCCTTTCAACAGCGGTGGATAAAAACGATTTGCTCAACATAACTCTACTCGCTCTTGAAGACATCATTTTTAAAGTGGAGATCCACATCATGTATGGATTGTATGCCTCTGTCGCGCCATTCTTCGTCAACACGACCATAGTCAAACTAAAGACGCCCACGCGAAGCAACGTTACGCAGGGCGTCACAGCTGATACTCGACCGCTCTCTCCTTCGATTTCATATGAAGCCGAGATGATTCCTCGTGACTACACCTTCCTTATTGCTTACTTCGGCGAGGATGGTGACTACACTTCCCCACCATTAAATCTACCACCAAAATACAAGGCCTATGAGCGAGGCCGTGTGCTGCTGTCACACAACGTAAGCAGTGAAGCTACTGAGATTCCACTTGTCGTTGATCCTTACGCTGATGCCATAACAGACACATCATACTGGTTAATGCCTTACGGATCAGCGGCATTGACACATGAGTATGTTGAAAAGTACCGTGAGACTTTCCAAGAGATGTATTTGGATGCAACTGGAACGAAATATTTATTCAAGTTTAACAAAATGCTGCTTTCGTATTTGCCGTTTCAGTCAAATTGCATGGGGTACGACTCGTATATGCCTCTCTTTGACCTGTTCGAAAGCGAGTCATGCCAACTACCGGCGATGACATCAGAGACTGGTAGCTATGGGCGTACTTGGTGGAGGCGAAAGTTTCCACCGCTTCCAAACCAGGACGACATCCGCTATGTGGGTCCACTGGATGTTGCTCAAGAGCCAACAGCAGATATTTGCATGATGGATATCCAATGTAATTACGAGGAAGATCTACCGACTGCTGATGTAACGCCACGTTGGTTTGAGCAATCATCAGGTACTGTCTTGTACCACATTCTGCGGGAGCCTGCCACGCTAGCAGACTATCTGCAAGGAGGAAAGTATTACGACGAAATTGAGAACAAAACGAATTCCGATTACTTTATCCCCGTCACCGTTGACAACTCAGCTGCAGCGTCACTTGAAGGAGATTGCTCGACTCTGTGCTTCCCCCGATCTGTCACACTCGACATCGCTTACTATCAACTGGATAATCATGTCAAGCGTATAATTATGGCTAATCTTGTTTACGATAACTACGATCGTGACTCGACCAACACTGCGTACACATTTAGTGTAAATCTGCACCCACTCAGTTACTTCGGGCTGATCATTCAGTTTGCCTTCAAACCAAAGGTATTTGCCGGGTTATTCTTCGTTTTGGGGAGTATGATGACAGTGGGGGCACTTATTTTCTGGATTGTTGTGCGAATCACGTCTATTTTGCAATCACCACCGCGATTTCGCTTCTGGCCCGTGTTCGCTCTTATTTTCCCTCCTCCTTGTATAGGTGTGGCTATGGCTTCGTTGCCGATCTTTTCAGTGGTGTACAGTTTTTACGTTCTATTGAACGGGGACAGATACTTTTCGTCTAGTGGGTACTGGCTAACCGACAATATCGTTGCTCACTATACCGATACGAAGATTGATCCTGACACTTATTTGGACACACGAAAAGGACGAGTGGGGCTATGCTTTATTATTTTGGGGCTTTACCTCATTGTCCTCGGCACGCGCATATTCCTTCCGAAGCCAATTGCCATCTCAGAAAAGGTTATGGCGGAGCAAAACGATCAAGAGGCTCGGGAGCGGAGTATCTGGTGGCCAACCCAATGGAAGCGAGCTAACATGATATTCGCTTCAATCATGCTCGGGCTATTTCTCGTCCTCATGCTAGAGTTTTCATTTTGGAGCTCGTTTGGAAACTACATGTTTTATGTTATTGTAGCCCAAGAAATAGTCAATGCCGTTATGGAAGGCTGGATTGAATACCAGCTCAAGGAAGCTCTATTGATGGCACCTCTAGTTTCCGCGCTTAATCTCATTGGCGGAATCATGACTTTCGGTGCCACGGATTTTGGTGACTTTGTTCTGGGCAATACACTGGACTTTGGTATGATGTTACTGATGAGGGTATATAGCGAAACAGCCATCGAGGCGATACGTGATTTCATCAAGGAAGGGCTGGAATACTCCTGGAATAAAGCCAAAGTCATTGGACGAGGTATTCTGCTGCTATTCCGGAGCTTCACGCGCTCGACGGCTGCTGTAGTTTCAGCAGTCGCAGAGGAAAAGAAGAAGAAGGAACATGGAAAGGAAGGAGAAGGAAAAAAAGAAGGTGAGGAAGCAGAGACAGTGGAGCCGATTATCGAGTTTTACGCGGAATGCTCGATGGAGCGATTAGCGCTGTTCTATCAACCCGTTTTGATTCTCATAATGATGTACTTTCGCGAAGAAGTCATGCTGCCAAAATTGTACAATATTCGTGAGAAGGACATGGAGATTTATCTTTTGTACTCGTTTATCATCCTGTTTTTCCAGATTGTGATCGAAGTTTTCGTACTAAACGTAGTCGAAATATTTAAGGGGTGGAAATTATACGATTATCTTGTGTACTGCCGATACCGCTTTCTTCAGCGCGAAAAGCGCTGGAAAGGGCTAGAACCTAATCTGGATGAGTGCATTGATGAAGGATTACGTACCCTGGATCAAATGTGCTTTTCGTCGCAGTTTTTCATGATGTGCACAGTGCACATCACGGGGATTGTCTTTTTCGTTGTGGGCATTGAAATAATGGCTCGAGCTGGTTACAACATGTTCGGAGACCCAGCTATGCCACTACTGCTCGCATTTGTGCTAGCTGCTTCCATTTTCATGCGTTCTCTGGTACTTATCTTAGCAGTAAAATTTGAGGTTTGGAAGATTAAACACGAGAATACGGCTTGGCTTGCACCGCCCGATGAAGATGACGAGTTTGGTGTACCTCGGTGGGACGAACTCGAGAAAATCAAGGGAGCTTCACACGAAGCTTATCTCATGAACCAACGCATCACATCCGAGACATTCCGCAACAAATTTCTTAACTACAATCGGACATGGCTAGTAAACCAATTACCTTCGATCCTCACTCCTCGCACATTGCGTCGTGCTAGACCGTATTTGCTAGCGCAATTCGCGAAAATTCTTGACAGCTTGAATCCGCAGGTGTCGGATGATGAGGAAGATGATGACGGCCGCCCTCGGTTCGGTCCGGTGACACTGTCTGCTCCTTCCCGGACCATAATTCGACTTTGGTTAGCTCGGGCTAGACGGATATTGCGTTTAAAGACAGTAGTGCAGCCACTGATCCAACAAGCTCGCAAAAGCGAGTGCGAAATGTGCCTGTCCCGCCGGCAGCTGCAGGTTGAGATGGCCATTCCGATTGAGGTGCTCGGTGACAAATTTGACAGCCAGACGCTTGCAGAAGAGTTTGATGCCGCTGCCTGGAAGGATTTCTTCGCAAAGCACCAGAAGTTTAAAACCCTTTGCTTGAACTGCATCGTGCATCTCAAGACAACCGGACAGATCGGCGATCTGCGTGGTATAGGTGGGGGTGGAGGTAGTTTCGGCGGAGACGAAGGCTGGGGGGCAACTCCATTGAATGCTGCGTCGTACGCCTTGCTTCAGAAATGGTATCGCAAGGCTCAAGACCGCGTCTTCGGCAAGAGTGGCAAACGGCGCCAACAACTGGATGTGAGTGATGATGAGGAAGAAGCAATGCAGCACCGATACGAGTGGACCCGACAGCCTGTCTCGCTTAATGCAGCATCCACTGCGTTGGCGCGGAAGTGGCTGATCGCCGCTCGTCAGAAGCTCCGGGAGCCGGGTCGAAACCGGGACCAATTGCCGACGAACCTGACAGCTATCCACCCAACCGTACGAGGTGGAGCCACACCAGTCCCAAAGCCTGCCATGAAGATGGGAGCTGCGGGTGGAGAAGCTATGAAGACGTCGAAGATGCGTCGCAAGTGATTTCCTACATCTACACAACGTCAAAGCCAACCAGATAGTCTAGCGTGCACACGCGCAAATACATATCCAAAATGCATTCTTTCTATAAGGAAACTGCTTGAAGGGAACTTGTTGGCTTTCACGAGCCCGTCGAGCATCTAGGTTACCTTCTTGGCCAAGTTCTTGAATCCGATGCCCAGGCACGACAACAACACCGTCTTGGTCTTTGGGTCGGGTTTGATTTTGAACGTAATGCCGAAAAAATCGCGCAGATGGCGCAGACACTCGATGCTGTAGGGCGTGAGCTTGCCAAAGCGCACTTTGGCCACGTCCTCGGGTCCCAGCACCATCAGCAGCAGCACAAGAGCTTGGTTGGTCGAGTCCACGCAGCCGCCCTTGTTCACCTCTTCGCACAGCGCGTGCGAGGCACGCGTGGCCACGTCCTCTGGCAGGTCACCGGGCTCCGCCGCCGCCTCGGCTCCAAGGAACACGCCGCTGGTGGTTTCCGCCACCAAGCTGAGCGCGAAGCCAGGGGACTGGCCCGACTCGGCGCCCTTGTAGTGGTCCGAGTAGATGTAGACGTCGGGCAGCAGCTTGTTGAAGAGGCCGCGACTGGTCTCGACGATGCGGTTGGACGTCTGCGGCGACACGCGCGTGCTGTAGGCGACGCCGCGCACGCGCTTGATGAATCCCTCGTCCGTGAGGTGGATGGGGCGCAGCTCGCGCACCAGCGGGCAGCGGAAGACGACCTGTCCGCCGCCGAGCGGCGGCGCGCCGCGCTTCTTGACCACGAGGTCGAGTCCCTCGTCGATGCCGAAGTGGCGCAGCAGCGGCAACGTGGTGGCCTTGAAGCTGTCCACGGAGCTGTCCACGTGGTCGTTGGTCACGCCGTCCAGCGTGGCGTGCAGCGACAGCTTGCCGAAGGGCGCGAGCGCCGCCAGCACCTCCAGGAACCAGCCGACGGCGCGCCCGGAGCCGCAGTCGTGCGCCACGCGACCGCCCAGCACGAGTCCGGGCTGGTACTTGAGCTTGGTGCCGGTCTCGTTGATCTCCAGGTGGCTGCCGCTCGTCACGCGGTCCAGCAGGCGCAGCAGACTCGCCTCGAAGGGCCGCAGCCCCGGGCTCTCGTCCTCCGAGCGGATGTCCTCGATCACCAGCGGCCGCCCGCTTAGCGTGGCGCACACCAGCCGCTGCCGGAAGTGCGCGCAGCCCTGGAAGCGCAGAGTGGAGCCGGCGCGTCGGCCGGAAGACGTCGCGCGAGGAGCCATGGACGCTGCTAATAGGCGAAGACGTCGATTGACTGGCAGATAGATGGCATTGGCTGGCGGGCGTGGTGTGGACTACATACGCTTTGAGACAGACGACATACGGGCTGCCTTGCTGCTGAGTCCCGTATGTAGTGTTGCGGGGGAGGGGGGGGGGGGATTTCGACAGTAGACGGAGCCTTGTCCGAAGGAATATTAATACGGCGTGGCGAGAGGAGATCGCTGCATGTATCCCGTGGACTGACTGGTCGTGTGTTTGCTCGAGCGTTTCCGTCGTGTGTTGTTCGTTTCGCGTTCGGGTGAGTTATCCGTGCGGAGAGGAACCACGAACTGCTCGGCGCTGCGAGCGCGTCCGAGACGGGGACGAACTGGTCGAGCCATGTTTGCCGCATCAGGAGCCCACGACAATGCAGAATGTACTCAGTCCGTCAACCTCCTCGTCGCTGCGTGCACCTGAACGTTCCGCAGCGTCCACGCGTGCTGCCAGCAACTTGCTGGTGCGCTAACCGTGAACGTCTGTGACAAGGTTTCGAAACAGACATCAAGCCAGGACCCGCTCCAGTGTTGAAGCAGTTAAGGTCGCGAAGGTGAAATGCAAGTCGCTGAGCTGCCGTCTGCCATGCTGACACTCCCGCGTGGCGCGCACTGCTTCAGCGAGCGCCGGCCCTTTTCACCACCGCGTTCCATCACCGGAACCGGTCTCCAACGGCGGGACAGCACGCAGCCAACCAACGGATGGATGAATGGATGGATACCTTCCAGTGCCTGCCACCATGCAGCACCATGCAGCCCCCCCCCCACACACACAGTCCGTCCTTCTGCCCGTCTAGTTAAATGCTTTGCCTGTCCTCGACGCTCGTTTCGCACGCCCAGCGGGCAGCGACGCGCCATCCCCCAGTCGCTTGCTGGCCTTGAAGACAAGCGCACGCAGCACGCCACGCGCATAGTTGGGGCGGCGTTGAGGCGGCGTTGAAGCGGCGTGCGCGATCTTGGCGCCGCCCCACTCCACCAGTAGCCTCCGAGCGCAGACGTCCGTCCCCCCGCCATGCTCAGCACCAAGAAGAAGCTCTCGACGCTGGCGACGGCGCAGGGCAAGACCAGCGCAGCGCGCGAGCCGTCGCCGCCCGCCGACGTCCAGCGCCGTTCGTCTACAGCTCCCGGCGCCAAGAGCTCGCGGCTCGCCGCAGAGCTGCGCGACCAGGTGGCGGCCACGCGCCCCGAGCTGCTGCCGCTGCTGGGCCCGCTGCCGGACGCGGCGCGCCGCTGGGACCTGCGGAGACCGTCGGACGCCGCCACGCTCAGCGCGCTGTTGCAGGACCGTCTGCTGTGCCTGCCGGAGCTCAACCGCAACTCGCCGTGCTACAGCGCGCGCGGCCTCGTGCTGCTGTACACCAAGCTCAAGTACCTCGAGACGTTCTCGCAGGCGGAGCTGGCCGACTACGCCAACGCCGTGGCGACGAGCGCGTCGTCCCCCGTCGAGGCGGCGCCGCTCGTGCGCATCCGCCAGGAGGAGGTGCGCGTCGTGAGGCAGCTCGCCACGGTCGAGAACACCTCCGAGCTCTTCTCGCGCCTGGCCACGCTGCTGCACATTCCGTGCCACGGAGACGCGTGGAACGAGATCGTCAAGTTCGCGGCCAACGCGCTGCCCTTCGCGGAGCAGACCGAGTCGCTGCTCGTGCGCGGGTCGGACGACAGGTCCACGCTGTGTCCGCTCACCAAGACGAACAGCTATAACGCGTCCACGATCCCGTTCGCCGCGGATGTGGCGCGCGGAAGCTGCACCTGCTCCAGCATCACGCTTGAAGCATTCGAGCGCTGTGAAAAGCTGCGTCAGGAACTGCTGCTCAACTCCTTATCTATTAACCCCAACGCCAAGAGCTCCAGCACGCTCTTCAACATCAAGATGCGATCGGTCAGAACTCGCGTGGCCGCATGCCTTGGCGTGTCGGACCTGGTTCGTGGCGACCAGCTCAGGGTTCTGCTGTCTCCTTCAGGAACGGACGCTGAGCTGCTGGCTACGGTGGCCGGCCTTGCCAGACTGTACTCTGGGCTTGGTGAGGAGGAGAACTTGCCCGGTGGTGTCGGGCCCGAGCAGTGCAAGGTGACCAGTATCATCACGGCTGGCGGCGAGATTGGCCGCGGGTCGAACAGCGCGTCTGGTGGCAAGCACTTCAGCAACTTGACACCTAGCGGCCAAGTTGGTACAGCCGGAGAGTCACTGCGTAAGTTCCCAAGTGAGATTGTGGACGTGGTAACAATGCCGGCTCGTGATGATAATGGTGATATCAATCGTATCGATGGACGTGTCGAACAATTGGTGCACGAACGCCTGGATTGCGGTGGAGGTGTAGTTCTGCTTCACGTTGTCGTGGGAGCGAAAACGGGGTATGCATGCCCATCCATGCCAATGGTAGATACGTTGGCTGCGCAGTATCCGAACCGCCTGCTTGTAGTTGTGGACGCTTGCCAAATGCGTGTGGATAGATCACTATATCGAGAATGGGCAACCAAGGGCTATGTAGTACTCACCACGGGGTCCAAATACTTTGGAGGTTCACCTTTCTGCGGTGCTGTGCTCATGCCCATGCGTTGTGTATATGAAATGGAAACCGCAGCGGTTGAGCGCCATTCAGAATTGGCGCTCCCCCTTGGTCTGGAGGACTACTTCTCTAGATATGACATGCCAGAGGGTATGCGTCAAGTGCGTCAGCGGCTGGGAACGAACATGAATGTCGGACTACTACTGCGTTGGGAAACTGCGCTTGTCAACATGGAGCCGTACTGCCGAATTCCACCCTGTGATATCGCGGCAATCTGCAAGTTATACATGAGCGATTGCAGAACAAAGATGGAATCGACTTGGGGCCACATGGTCGAGCTGCTGGCTCCGCCCGAGCCTACTGAAAATGATGGCACTAGCACAGTGACGCCTATGGACACGATTGTGTCGTTCAAGGTGCGCGATGAGAACGGTGCATTCCTCGACATGACGGCACTTAAGGCACTACACACGCTACTATCTAAGGACGTGTCGAGTGCTTTGCCAGATGAAGCATTGGCTAAGAAGCGCTGCTTGTTGGGTCAGCCCGTATCGCTAGGCCAAAGTGGAGCTGTGATACGCATTGCGATGGGGGCAGATATGGTGAATGAAGTATACGTTCGAGGCAAGGGCGAAAGCGACTTTGCGGCTGCTATCGAGCCTCTTTCAGTGGACGACGATATCATCTTGAAAAAGATTGCGTTAATTATGCGCCACTGGGAGCAGTTGCATTCCAAGTACATAGAGGAGTGTGTGGAGACAGCTCCATTAGAACCACTCAAGCCACTCAGCGACTGGAATTTCAGCGTCAAGGATGCGCAGATTGCGCGTGTGGTACAGCACATGGTCGAAAATCGAGTGCTGGCATACGAGGATGAGCCTGAAGAAGAGACCAAGGTGGCTGTTGTGTACGATCTGGACTCTATTGATATGGCGTTCCAGGCATTGCTGACATCTTTTCCCGTGCATTTTGAGCACCGTTTCGCAATGAAGTCGTGCCCCCTGGCATTCTTCGTAAAGCGAGCTATTGAAAATGACGTCGGGCTCGAGTGTGCATCAATAGTGGAAGTAAAGCACGCTTTGAGACTTGGGTGTCCTCCTCACCGTATCGTTTTTGACAGTCCCTGCAAAACAAAGAGCGATCTGCAGTTCGCCATTAATGCGGGTGTGGAAGTCAACGCTGACAACTTTGACGAATTAAACATAATTCGCGAGCATGCCGAGGCTATATTCCAATCCAGCTTCCCTGAATGCACCCCACGATATGCAGGTAATCTTCCTCGTATCGGACTGCGTATCAACCCGCTACTTGGATCAGGTACCAATTCCTGCCTGAGCGTTTCCACGGTACAATCCAAGTTTGGAGTACCTCTTACCCCCGAAAACCGCGCCACAATCATAGCGTTTTACTGTGCGAATCCGTGGATGATCGGGCTTCACGCACATGTTGGCTCTCAAGGGTGCTCACTAGAAATGCTCTCGCAGGGGGCTGTTGTACTAAGTGAGCTGGCGAACGAAATCGATGCTGCGGCTGGCACGAGTCGCATTAAGGTACTGAATATTGGCGGAGGCCTCTCAACCAACTTTGACGGCGAGGATGTGTCACCGACTTTTGCTGAGTACGTGGAGGTTTTGCGTCGTGAGGCCCCGCAATTGTTTGAGCGTACAGGACGAACAATTTTGACCGAATTCGGTAGCAGTGTGAGCTCAAAGACTGGCTGGGTAGTCAGCGAAGTCGAGTATGTAAAAACTCACCCGCAAGTTGATGGCGACAACCTTGAACAAACCGCCATAATACATGCTGGTTCGGATCTGTTCCTGCGCGCGTGCTACCGTCCCGAACTATTTGCTCGTCGGATTTCTGTTTACAAGTACGTCCGTGTCATTTTCTTTATTGTGCGTGTTGATCCTAATGTTGTTGTGCTTTTATCTGCAGTTCTGTTGGCCAAGCATCTAGAGCACCACTGTTGGTACAGAATGTGGCGGGGCCATTATGTTTTGGCGGTGATTTGGTTGGTCGTCGTTTGGAGCTACCCGCCATTTCACGCGGTGATTTTGTGGTGGTGCACGACACAGGAGCGAATACGATGTCGATGTTCAGTCGCCACTGTAGTCGTCCTGCACCAGCTGTCTACGGATACCGCACAAGTGAAGACGAAATTTCTCTTGAGTTACTGAAGCCCGCGGAAACACCTGAACAAGTAATGAGCTTCTGGGGCTAGTTTTGCTAAGGCGCTTTGTATAAATGTCCAACTACAACATTGCAGATTCTGCAACAAGACATGGCAGCGAGCACAGGAAGCAATCTAACAACTTGAATGAATCCTTTATTACCACTGTGAGATGGCTCTATTCAGGCTTGAGGCTTTTGAGAGCGTAGCTTCGCCACAAGTGTCTGGATTTTGCCATCTTTGAGACGTACAAGTTGCTCCAATTTCTGTACTTTCATCTCCAAAATTTGCACGGTCTCACGAAGCTCTGCAATTACACTGTCCTTCTCGGCTAGTTCTTGTCGCACTTTCTCAGTTTTTACAGAAGCCTCGTTAGTTGGAGTGTATGTTTTCCCAGCCGATTCCATCGGGTGCACTGCTGCTGCTGCTGCCAGCTCCATATATATACCCATGTCATTTGCATCTTGCAGTGACAAGTCTCTCATTGGTACCAAAGGGTCACTGCGAGAATCGCTTAGCTTGTCTGGTGAAGCTTGTAATCCACCACGACTGCTTCCACCAATTGGGCTTCCGCTTGCCAAAGTACCAGCTACTGCTGTATTTGCAGAGATGACGCTACTTGCGTCGTCTGTGCTATCACAGGCGAGTCTTGGTACCTGGGACACTGGCGAGGTCAACGGTCGTTTTTCACGATAGTTGGCAATCTGCTCGCAACACGAAGAGGTCCCGTCAGAAGCTGTCTCCGCAGACGCCAGCAACTTCATCGTACCTTGATTTGAAGCCGTACCAACAAGTGCTCAATAGCACCAGACTGACATTGCACAAGATCGTCAATCTCCTGCTTTGATAGACAGATGTGCAGCTTCTTGAGCACCTTGCCTGGGGCAATGGTAGCACTGATTAGAGTTTTACTGTTGAAAAGGCGGTTTTTTGATACCATCTTACGGTTGAGTGTGTTCCAGTTGTACTGCTTCTGCTTGATCGAATTTGCGGCGCTGTAGTTGTGCATCTGCACGAATTTAGGGAAATAAAATGCGATAACTTCGGCAGCTAATATTCCGTCGCTGAAGTCGCGTGCAATGCTCTTCTTAGGGCGGGACAGCGGAATCTCGTCGATCCAGGCGTACACACGCTGCAGTGTCTCGTCATCCAACGGCAGATCCATCATCGTTTGTTCAGCTTTACTTTTTTGAGGACTGCGAGCACGACGCTAAAATGAAAGTTGCCGACTGCAGCTTCCCAGGTGTGCAAAGCATCACGAAGAGACGCAGGGTGGAAACCTCCCAAAATGAACACTGCAAAACCTCTATTGCATGAAAGAAACCTCCCAAATGTTTAACCCCCAAGTCGGCGTAGAGCAGCTTCACTCATCAGCTTGCGCTTGTGCCCATTCACACAGTCCGTCGAGCAATACTTAAATTCTAAGCGTGTGAATGGAGATTTGCCCGCATACTTGCCACAGAAATCGCAAGCAAGGCCCGCTGCAATTTTGCGTTCAAGCTCTTCCTGACGAGCCTCTTCTTCGCGTTTGTGCTCGGCAGCCTCCTTCTTTTGCAGTTTCTTGCGTTCCCGTGCTCGCTTTCGCTTTTCAGCTTCTTTTTCTTTCTTGCGCTGCTCCATCTCACTTGTGAGCCCCTTGGGGATCTGTGCTTTTGCGTAGTCCCACGCATCTGGGTTCTCTCCCATGTATCGACGGAATGCATTCCGAGTCTCTTTTGTATCACACAAAAAGTAGGGTGGGCGATTGTGAAGGTCAAGCATCGCAGGATTCGCTCCTTGCTTTAAAAGATACTCCACGATGGAAACTGCATTTCTTGCAGCAGCGTGGTGCAGCGCTGTCATGAACTTGGCATCAACATCGTTCACTCCAATATCATTTACGTCACCACCCGATAGCATCTCCTTGATCGCCTTCAGATCGCCGTCATTTACTAGTTGTATAATGTGAGGCACTTCGTCCTCCTCCTCTTCCTCATCTTTCTTAGGAGCCTCAGCATTCGCTTCAGCATGTGACGACGAATTATTAGAGGGGTTCTTTGTCTGCTTCTTAGACTTCTTCGCATTATCAACAGAACATGATGCTTCTGCTTCGAGGGGTGAAAACCGAACACTGTTGAGGTCGGAGCGCACTCGGCACACCTCTTCAAAAGTTGGACGAAACGTTGCGAATGGAATTCGTTTCAGCCTCTTGTCACCTGTGCCACCAATCCAATCAGCCTTGTTTCCATAATATAATGGCAGGCATAACAATGTCCAGCAACATACCTGGTTGAAGAACTGTGTTCTTCTCGGGGAAAAAAGTCGCGCGCTCCGTTTTCCCGCCTGAGATGAATATCAAGTCTGCGCCTTCGAGCACATCCTTCCACCCGAGCAGCAATGCCGCCACATCCTGTTTCAACGCCGCTTCATTATACCTTCTTAGCGTAGCACCTGCTGACTTGGCCTTCCCACTGGCATCGCTAGCAGACTGGGCTCCTCCCTGCTTCCGGCGCGTAGTGTACCTCTGGAACGTCTTATGGCACAGCGCCTTGTCCTTCTCGAACACAGCACCGGCAAAGCGGCCACTTCGCAGCAGGAACACCGCCCACCGAAACTTGGACGCGCAGATTTGATCCAGAGAAGTGTACGGGTTGAAGTTCTCCTCATCCGCACCGGGCAAAATGTTCTTAAACACCTGCAGCCACCCGTATAAAAGCACGTGAGACATATCCTACAGCAACTCCATCAGCTCCGGCTGCATACCTTGAAGACGCTCTTGCCGTCCGTGAATTCCACCACGGGCTCCGTGGTCGTGGCCACCTTCTCCTCCTCTCCACCCTCCTCGGAGGACGACGATGACGACGACGCGTAGCCCTCGTCCCTTTTCTTCTCCGCCTTCTCCTGGCTGTGCTTCTCCATGCACGCGAGCGCGGCATCCTCCGAGAGACTCGCGAGGCCGCGCGCGCGGCGCTTGAGGTTGACGCAGTGAGCCGCCGACTTGAAGTGCGCGTACTGCGCGTCCAGAGACTCGAAGGCCGCGATGTCGCAGGCGCCGCAGCGCAGTCCGACGCCCACGCGCTCGTCCAGCGTCGCCGTCTGCAGGCGCGAGGCGGCGGCGGCCACGTCGGCAGACGGCGCGTCGTCCTGGGCCCGCGGACGCTCGAACTGACGCGCGCTTCCGGCCACAGCTCGCACGGTCCACTCGCTGGTCTGCGCCGGCGTCAGGTCGCTCAGCGCCATGCGGCCGAACGTCTGCGCGCGGGTCGTCGGGGGCGCCATCGCGAGTGCGGGGAAATGCGAGAATGAGCAGCCGTGTCGCCAATCAATTCTTGTACTTGTCCTTTAGTCTTAAGATTCTTAGAGCAGCTGCCGCGGCAAGCTCGGTTGGGACTGACCATCACTCACTAATCCTTTGTTTCAGCATGGAACATGACGGAAAGTAGGCTTGTAGTGGCACGCTGTACCAGTGGGCGGTTTTATCTGTGGGAAGCGCAGGCATACTGGACCCCATAGTGATCTCCGGGCTGGAGTGAAGATGCCGAGTCTGGAGCAGCGCAAGCGCCCGGCGGCGTGCGGCACGGGCTTCAACGTGCGTCTGTGGTGCAACACGGACCCGTGCGGTGTCGTATGTGCCGTCATCTCCTGGTTTCTGGTGCTCTACGCCGAGTGCACCGTCGTGGTACGTGGCGTTGCTCTGCTCCCGTGAGTTCCGCGTGGTCTGATGCTGGTGCTCCGCAGGGCGTGGTGGTGTACCCGTGGATGGGGCTGTCGCCTCTGGGTTTGCTCCACATCGCCATCTTCACGGCGCTGTGCTTCTTAGCCCTCGTGTCGCACGGGAAAGGTCAGCGGCGTGAGCTTAAGCTAGGAGAAGGGAGACTTGTGCCCATGCTGATTTAACTCGAATGTTGGTGCTGCCGTAGCTATGCTGACGGATCCTGGAGCTGTCCCTGAGTCGGCACTGCCAGTCGCGCTGGCTCACGCATCAAAGGACGAGATCGCGCGGTAAGGAGACAAGTTGGCCGCTCTGAAGCAAACGTGCTGATGTTGACGCTGCGGTTTTTTGCTGCTGCCGGTGTGCAGAATGGAGGAGCAGAGATATCGCACGTGCCGTCGTTGCCGTCAGTTTAAGCCGGGGAGAGCGCATCACTGCTCAATCTGCGATCGCTGCGTCATCAAGATGGACCACCACTGCCCCTGGGTGAATAACTGTGTGGGTCTGGGCAACCACAAGTTTTTTCTGCTCTTTATCTTTTACGTCTTCGTGCTGTCTGCGTACGCGTTGACGCTAGTGTTTTTTCGCTACGCCAAGTGCATCAACGAATCGTACGTCTCTTAAGGAGAATCAGGGGGGACACCATGGCCTTTTAGCTGATGTGTCTTGTGGTGCTCTTGCAGTTGCCCGACCTACGGAGCTATTCGGGTCGTATGCCTGATTCTAGAGGCTGTTCTATTCGGCCTCTTCACCATGTGCATGATGTGTGACCAGTACAGTGTCATCACCACTGGAACCACACAAATTGACCGTCTCAAGGGCGAAGCAGCAGACAGCCTTGGCCTGCGCGAAGTGTTTGGCGGTTCCGATTGCAAATTTTCTATCCACTGGTTGCTCCCAGTGAACATTTGGTTCCCAACGTAAGGGGTGTTCAAAGCTTCTATTCCTGATGTAGTCACGAACATGCTAACACTGTCAACACCACATATTTGTCTTTTATGCACCTAGGTCGGTCAAGAATCAAGTGCTGGGCTATGTACTTGAGCACGAACTTGTCTTTTCGGAGGATGAAGCCTCAGAAATGGATACATTCCTGGACGATGACAGCGTGTCAGAGACTGCCATTACAATGACTACAGAAACACTTGAAGGGGGGTGGTCGGTGGAGAAACGGGTTCCGGCTAGCGATGCTTCCGAGGTCGTGTAGACGCCTTGAAATATGGTTTCGTATAGTAAGTAGTCCTGGCATGGAGCGGTACGAAGGTATTGACGCAGTATATCCGTTTGATTTGAGTTACTGTACTGGAAGCTTTCGTATCTAACTTCCCAACAGTGACGCAGATCGTTTTCGCTCTCTTTACCCTCTGTAATGCATTCCATTTTGTATATTTGCTTTTCTTTCTATATTCTCTTTGAGTATCGGAGCGCACCATATACAGCCATGTCAACTGTCGGCACGCACGTACCGTCACAACTTTACACCTTTGGTCACATTTCGCCAAAATCCATGTACTGTATTATACTTCGAAGTATTTCTTCTTTGATCTTTTTGCAAAATCTCGAGATCGGTTGTTCTGTTCAAGTCTTCACGATTGCTCGACAATACTGTAGTACAGTACCACATCCGTTGATTGCCGTTGATTGCAATAAGAAAGGCTGTTCAAGCTTTTCCTTTAAACGCTGCATTAGCACACGGCAATATGAAAGTAGGGAATGCAGATCCATGGTCGGGATCTCAGAAAAAAATGTTGATAAAGACAAATGGTTTAACGGATTCGACATACATACACTAAAAAGCAGTCCGGCACAGCTAAAAAATAACAGACCTTGGAAGGTAGGTAGGTATATCTTACAAGCAAGATGCGGAGGCGAGCAAGAAGCGAAGACTACGGCTTTTTAGCTGATACTCTACTTCTGCCCGCCCAGCACGAAGCATACCGTGCAAGCTATGCAGACCCTTTTTGATCTTCCTTGAATTACTTAAGCGAGGACTCCAGCCTCCTTCAGGGCGCGGTGTGCGTTACACGCGTGCTTCTTGAGGCGAGGGTCTTCAATCTTCTGCCACTCTTGAACCAACTGAAGAACACGACCAGCGTTCTCCGACTTGGCCAGTTCGTCATGGTACAACGGGCACAAAGTCTCTACCACGTGGAGACTCTCACGCTGCACCTCAGGCTTGACATCAGCACCACCAGCCGCGCAGTCAACAATAAACTGCCATCCATCCGACTGAATAAATGCTTGGCGGCACTGGGGGTGATCACATAGTCGTGCGAGAGCAGCACTGACTAACCGTGCCACGTTGGAGTTCTTGGACTGGCCCAATGACACCAGCTGTGGCACCAGACCAGCCATCCCTGAGCGGGTCTCCTCCACTGTAGACATGGAGATAGCACCAAGGACGCCCTGCATCTGAGCATCAGCGTACTTGCTTTCAAGAAGACCCTTGAGGGCTGAGACACCATCCTGAATGCTCTCTGGCGAAAGCGGTAGCTTGGGGAGGGGTTTGGGGGCGGCGCGCTTGACGCCGTTCGAAGGAGTCTTTTCACATAGCAGCTGGCTGCGGCGAAACAAGTTCTTCAGCTCGTGGTAGAGATGCATAAGAGCAGTGACATCGCCTTCGCGACGCTGCACCTCAACAACGTATTCCTCCTTGTTGGTCTTGAAGATGATAATGTTGAGGCTTACGCGCTGGGCGCCGCCGTTGCGACGGTACTCGACCTTCCATTTGCACTTGTCAGCTTTGAACTCGAAGTCCGTGTCCAGCTCGCAAAGCTTGATGCCCACAACACCGCACACGCGCTGGGTGGACTCTAGCTTGACGTGGAAGTGCGTGTGCATCTCAAGTCGGAAGGGAGCGGGCGGCAGGTCGCGAGGCGTCACGTTCACGTACTTGGTACGGTCCACGCGCATGCCAAACGAGGGCGAGGCGTTCGCGGCCTCAGGCTTCTTGCCCACACCTGCCGACTTTTTGGACGCCATGTTAAACGCCATGGGGGCGGGGAAGGCGCCGCCCATCTGCTCGAGCGGGCTGCGAGCGCCCATCATGCCGAAGGCCGGCGGCGCAGAGGCCACCGCCATGGAGCGGTACTGCAGGCGGTCGCCCTGCTCATTGGGCGTGAGCGTGCGGAAGACAGGCTTCTCCTCCTGCTTCTGCTCGTCCTGGTCTTGACGAGGGCTGCTCATGGTGCTGCACGATCGCTCTCTGTCTCTCTTGCGTCCTAGCGGGGATATCGGCGAATGAGCCGGAGGGGGCGAGGCGGCCGCGGCACGCCCGGCCTTGCGCAGTGGCAGGCAAAAGAACGTTCTTCCTAACCCTACGTGGATTCTCGCTAAAACGGAGGTTAAATCCGCGATTCGGCGTCTAAAACAAAGGCGGCGAGAAGGCAGCATACATGTACTTGGCTTGGAGAAAACATTGCCCACTTTTCGGTGGCGCAGCGCTATGCTCTTCCTCGGCGTGAGTAAGCTTGCTGCGAGACAGCTTGTTCCTAGATCTGCAGTGAGCGCCCACTAATCCGCTGCCACTTGCTACTCACACGAAGAGGCCGCAGCTAGGGTTCGCCTGTGCAAGCGGCTGCGTTGATTGATGGCCGTGGTCAGCTCTACCCGACAGCCGGTTTACGGGCTTAAGCATCACTAGCTGCTTGTATGCTCTTGAGGCTGCAGCGTCCGGTTTCGCCGCTCCCAGCTGACTCGTTTGCGCTGCCACTCTTTCCTGCTGCTCTGTGCTGCACAGACACTGTGAGCTTTGTGGCGAGGAAGAAGATAAGAACCGCAGGTTTGTCGAGTTTACCAGCAAATACGCCATGGGCTCCAGGACTCGTGGTCTTGCCGGCGTCGCTGGCACGCCGCTGTTGACAGCGAAATAGGCCAGACGACGAACGGATTTTCCTTTCGACTTGACTACCATCGCTGCTATGTCATCGCCAGTTCGACGACTTTACATGCGCCGGTGTAGTTCGCTCCTGTTGTCTGCAGGCGGCTACAGCAATGCAAAAGCTACCAGCGACGCTTGCAGTACATGTAGTGGTGGAGCTAGAGGTTTTCGGGCACTGCCATCGTAGCTGCTAGTATGAGTTCTTATGAATCGTGCAAGTAACTCTGCAAAAGCGTAAGATCCAAAACTTCAACGCACTCAGCTCAAGCATGATACTAGTACATGTACAGCACTGTACATGTACAAATGCACAGCATCAATTATTTGGCAGAAAAGCTGTCGCGTGTTGAATTGCTAAAATGACCAGAGAACCCCTCATCTTGCTAACATCGGAAGGGGCTGCAGCGCAGCGCTGCACCCGATCAGACAGCTGCTTCAACGAAGCAGTTGTTCCGTCCCAGAAAGACTCGGGCTGTTTGTCCACAGAGTTATGATTGGCCCCACACCCAGCGCTCTCTTCTGCCATACTGGACAGATACACTGTAATAGTGCGGTTTTAGCGGCGGGCCTCAACAAATTAAGGGGTGTTTCATTTCGTGGGCGAAACGGGGATCCAGAAGCGCGCGCCTCGCTTTTTCCGCACGTCCTGGCTCTGTGCGCGCGAGCCATTCGGCGACTGCACTCCTCGCGTCGCTCAAGTCATCAGGGGCAGGAGGGGGGCACTCGGTCGCCGGGCCAAAGGCGGCGGCTTCAAGCGCCAGCAGCTCCCCGCCCCCCACGGAAGCCACCGAGGGGATCCCCTGATGGCGCGGGCTGCTCGCGTGCGTCAATAGCTCCCCGCTCTGATTTAAATTTGCTGGCGCGGCGTGCACGAGCTCGAGCGGAACGCGCCGCCGTGGGCTGCACGTTCGCCGCGCGCTATTTGGGCTGAGCCCGTGACGTTCGCGGGCTGCCTGTGGCCGGCCCAGCAGATGGAGGCCCGCCGCACGCAAGCTGCTTCGCGGGAACCCGCCGGCCGAGTGAGCATACGCCCGCCGTGACGTGGCGCGGTGACAGGATCCTCGGCGCTGCAGCTTCAACCAGAGGAACGCGGAGGCTTTGCAGACTGCTAGTGCGGGGCCGCCTCGCGGTTTCCACGTGGGCTCGCGGCGGACGAGCCAAGAACGAGCGTTTTTCGACGCAGCTACGTGTCGATGGGCTGCATCGCCCCCAACGCGATGGAGGTGGGGGGTCGAGCAAGCCGCATGCGATCGATGCTTGTTCAGCACAATATTTTGGGCTCGGCACTTTACCTGAGCAGAGCGACTTGGGCTGAGTAAGCCTATTTAGGGCTGAGTGAGACGCAGTCAACTTGTTCAACGGGATGGGGTAGTTGATCAAGGGACACCTTCTTGCGAGCGGGAGTTGTCAACGACCACATACCCATTCGATCGTTCCTACCTCACGCATTCGTTCGGGGGGGGAAGCAAAAATTGAGCTGTGGAGGAGGGTGAATAGCTAGTTTCTGTTGTGCTGAATGACCAACTTCGGCCTAATATGCCACAGCGACGCTGGCTAGCATCAGATTTTGTCCGCACTTGTCGGGCAAGAGCGTTCATGGGATTCGTCTCAACCCCGTTGCCTTGAGTGCCATTTTCGTCTGGTGGTTTCCGATCCGTTACAGCTGGAAATATTAGCGGTCCACATCGCCAAGCGCCTGCCATTACCATACTGACCACTGAAGCACCTTGCTAGGCTGCACAAGAATGGCTAAGAGCAAGGCATCGTCCAATTCCGAGAAAGTGAACCCCTTCAAGTCGGCCACCAGCTCCAGGTACATTGTATCGGGAAGAAATAGATCGTCCGTTTACTGCGTGGATGATGGAGATTCTAGCCGCAACATTAGCCAACAAACTCTAGATGAAGAGGGGGGAGCCACACTGTTCAATGCCAAGAGAATGCTTGTTGCAGTGTGGCTGTGTGTAGGGCTCGTGCCGCTGCTCCTCCAAGCGAGAAGCTACCTGAAATTCGTGACCCCGCACAAGATATCACAAGACCTGGTGGTTCCAGCAACCGCGGCAAAACACACGGCCAATATGGGAACGCTGTGTCCAATGGAAGGTCTAGTCATTGCGGGTGCTTGGTGGAACGTTGGAGTGACGCACTACTACGAACTCGAGGAGAGGAGAGTGTGCCATTTTGTTGTACCGCAGTACAATATTCACGGAAGCTATGTGCTAGGCACAGAGCTAACCGTACCGTCAGAGACATCGCCCGCTAGTTGTTCTGAAAACAGCTACCCCCTCGAATACTATTTCTACCACGGTAGCATCGGCTATTATGCATTTTACGAAGAAGCCGTTGGTACCTTGTGTGCCAATGACAACATTGGCTATGTGCTCGTCCAAGGCCTCGGAACCTATGACAGCAATGGCGCAAACTTGGCGAACGATATCGGAGACTCCACGTATCGTCGGTCATATTGGTATGGTTTGTTCGGTTCGGTCTGGATCATGTATCGAACTCTTCTACTGCGTCGAAGTTATGTTTCTTGTAAGCGGTACGGCCAGAGGTGTGATCGTTTACGAGAACCCATGCGATTCAAAGATTCAGTAGTGTACGTTCAAGAGAGCATGCGGCTTTCGGCCCATGGAGCTAGGAACTATCATCGCGCCGCACTCACGTACCTACTAGTGGAGGGCTTAATGAGTGATCTGTTCATGCTTATTGCTCAGGACGGCATTTTCGCGAAAGTGCAGTACATATCATTGGGGTACAATCTGGCTGGAGTCCTATCCATGCTGTTTGAGATGGTCGAGACGATGAACTGGATGGGGGAGAAACCACGCTGTTTGGTTAAGCGCTTAATCTTCAATTACGAGACAGCTTTGCTTGGTGAGCTCGTGTGCTCGGCAGCGATGCAGTTCTACCTCACATGTCTGAATAAGTCCAGTCTGAAAGGGTCTAAACCGTTAGCTGAGGCAGTATCGTATTATGTGTGGAGTCTAGTGGGTCACGGCATCATCGTGCTTGGAATCGTGTTTGTGATAACGTCAATTCGATCACTAGGGGCTATTATCAGCGTTCGGTGGACTTTCGGCTCTTTAGCGTTGTTGCTAAGTCCTTGCTGTGTAGACACGGCGATCGGACCACGATGCAAGATGATTTTGCTGAGCGGATACGTGTGGGAGGACGGTAGACTATGCTACAAGGCCGAAACGCTGAAATCTTTCGGGCTGCTGAAGATGACAGAGGAGGATGGTGCGCATTTTATTGTGCTCAACAGGCTACACTGGCTGGCGATTCCTAGAGGCGACTTGATGGTAATAGGAGAAATGCATGGCTATACTGTGACGTGTTGCAGCGAACGACCGTGTACAGGTATGGTTAGTATGGTTGGTAAAACGTTAGGTGGTCACCCCCCCCCCAACTCATCTACACCAAAGCACCGCATGTCAATTGAGCCATCTTAGGTACAAGCTGGTCAAATTGTTTGGTGTAATTTGTAGTAACATACACGATAATATATCTACACCTCACACATGAAGGTATTTTTTTAACCTTATCGACGTACCGGATTTTGATCAGCTTGAATTTACAAAGTGCTTGCTGTTCATTGTCGGCGAGGCCGAAACGCCCCACTCAAGCTGACGGAGCAGTTTCATATTCTGGTTGAGACGGCGTCAAGACAGCGTCAGGTATACCCCGCCCGAATTGCTGCAGTGCTTCGCCAGAGGAAGCAAAGGCATCACAGTAATGAAGTTCGGCTCAGTCGAAAGAGCAGGACCTGTGCTGATATCCACTAGACGCTCAAAAGTTCACAGTAGTAGCGTCTTATCGGTCAACCACAGCGAATCCTCAAACAGAAATTGCGACGTAAGGGCTGCGCGTAGAATGCTGATGGCAGTGTGGTTGACAATAGGAATGGTGCCATTGTTGCTGCAAGGAAGAAGTTACTTGAAGTTCGTGGCACCGCACAAGTTGACTGGAGACCTAGTGGTGCCTGCAGAGGCAAAACGAGAGACGGAAAATATAGCAGATACATGTCCCGTGGAAGGGTTGTTCATCGCTCATGTGTGGTGGAATATTGCGATAACTTACTACTATACGGTGGAGCATAGGCAGATTTGTCACTTCGTAATCCCACAGTACAATATTCATGGCTCGTACATTATTGGAACCAAGAAAGTGGCGCGGTACTCGACAGCTCCAGAAAATTGTGGTAACGAAAGCTATTACTTTGAGCATTATTTCTACCATGGAAGTATCGGATACTATTCTTTTTACGAGGAAGCCATAGGTACGTATTGTGAGCAAGACAAGACAGCATACGTTCGAGTTCGAGGCCTTGGAACGATAGATATGAATGGTGAGGAGTTGGCAGAGGATCGAGGGGATGTTGGCTACAGACAATCGTACTGGTATGGAATTTTTGGTGCGATTTGGATATCATATCGTAGCATTTTGCTTCGAAAGAGCTACACAATATGTAAGCAGTACGGAAGGCGGTGTGATCGGATGCAGGAAAAACTTCGACGAAAAAATGCAGTTGTGTTCATGCACGAGAGTATGCGGCTTTCTGCCCATGGAACAACTAATTACCATCGAATGGTTATGCTGTACATGCTCCTGGAAGGAATTATGAGTGATTTGTTTCTACTTATTGCACAAGACGGATTAGTTTCGCGAGTTCAGTACATATCGCTGGGTTATAATTTGGCTGGGATCCTCTCGATGCTATTCGAGATAATGGAAAGCACGCTATGGTGGCGTGACAATGTAAGACTTTTCATCAAGAGGCTTCTGTTCAGCTACGAAACATCTCTTTTAGGTGAATTGCTTTGTGCTGGTTTAATGCAGTACTATCTAACATTTCTGAATCGATCGAGTCTGCGCAACTCAAGGCCGACAGCTGTTGCAATATCGTATTATGCGTGGAGTTTGATCGGCCACAGCATCATTGCGTTTGGTCTAACCGCATTTGTAATTAGTATTCTAATTGTCTGGGCGACATATTTTACGTGGTGGTCCCATGGGACACTAGCAATCTTGCTAGCACCATGCTGTGTCGATACAACACTTGGAGTCCGCAGCAAAATGATCATGTTAGGGGGATACATGTGGGAGGAAGGCCAACTGTATTACAAAGTCGATGCTCTAAGATCATTTGGAATTCTGAAAATGGTGGCAGACGATGGGGATGAATTCTTCGTTATCCGCAAGGTGAACTGGTTAAGTGTACCGAGACGCGACCTCGTCGTGATTGGACGCGTGTCAGGGCATTGTGTGGAGCCTTGCAGTGATCGACTATGCACCGGTACCATCCGTTTGTTTGATCACCACCTTGGGGGTGATCTGAATCAGACAAGACATTCACGGCCCCACAGCATACGCGTGGATAATATAGCCACAACGGGTCCCAAAACACTCAGTGTATTACCATCTTACAAGCTTCCAGCTACTACGTAATATGTAAGTACGCGTAACATGCCGATGCATGCCAACACTCGTGGCGCATTGTGATGACCAAAACCACGTTTTATATAGAAAAAACGACTCTCTCGAGAAGAAGTCCATTACTCAAGTATTTTATTACAACGAAATAACCCTAGTCTGATCCAGCGTAATGAATCAGTACCAAACTGGACGCAATAATGGATATGCCAACGAAAAAGGACAACACGAAGTACTTTCCCTTAGGATCAAATCGATATGCCCCTGGGAGTAGCTCCTTTGCTGCAATACAAACCAACATACCTGCCACAACTGCATACAGTGAAGCTTGTAGTGCAGAGCTCAGACCACCCGATACGGCAGCCCAGCCAACAGCAGCTCCGAGTGGCTGTGCTACACCACTGATAGCTGTCCACTTAAATGCCTGCAACTTACTGCCCGTGGCGTAGTAGACTGGAGCAGCAATTGCTACCCCTTCGGGTAAATTATGTAAGATGATGCCGACGGACAGAATGATCCCAGTCTCCATCCCTTGCAGCGATGAAACGAAATGTGCTAAGCCCTCCGGGAAGTTGTGAATTGCGATAGCAATACCAGTCATCATTCCAGCTCGTCGATACTGCTCTTTTTGATATTGAGCAACCGCTAATAGCTTATCTTCGTCACCAGAACCAGTCTCAAGCAAATTCATTTCGCGGCGCGATTCCATGACACTCGGAGACGTGTTGGCGCTTTCTACCGCAATGTCGACTTCTTTCTCATTTTGCTGGTCCCAATATGACCCTTTCTTCTCCACGGTCATATGCACGATATACTCAACCGGAAGGATACACGCCATTCCGAAAAGAAACGCGCCCATGGTAGCAAGCCAGGCATTACCTTCGCACGTATTCCCGCATGTACCCGTATTGGCTGAAGCCGTACCAGTCTCATAAGCTTCTGGATCAACGCTACCGCCTGCCGTGAAGGCAGCTTTATAGTACGTGACAGCTTCCATCCATAAATCGGCAAATGCGATAAAAATCATGACGCCAGCAGACAGCGAAAAAGCGACAGAGAGAGATCGAGGGCTCCCGAGAAACATGAGTTGCTCAACTGAAATAACGAGGATTGACATCGAAGTTGCAAGTGCACCAAGCACACTCATTCCCATTGCAGACACAATCACCGTTGTCGTGATTTCACCGGTTGTGGAAGTTGATCCATCGTCATTCGGAGCGTCGTCGTCACCGTCTGTAAGCTGGAATAAACTCATCATATTGTTCTCTTCGTGCTCCAAAATATGGCAATGCGCAACATACGGTTCAGAGGTGTCAAAGTAAAACTCGGTAGCACCCCGATCGCTGCCTTCAACAAGAAACTCGTCTGGAGTGCATGCAACATAGCATATCTGGGTCACTGTGGTCGAGGCACGACTGGATCCTGCATTTGGTATCGCTACAACGTCTTTTAGTGCGTTGGTATCTACGTCATCGTCGTTGGCACCACATTGAGCATTCACCACATGCCAGTGAAATGGGTGCGGGTCATCGGTCGGGTTCTGAAAGTGCCATTTCTCTACCTTGCCTTTCGTGCAATCCAGTGTGTTCTTGATGGTGGTGGAATTTATTTCCATGCCACGATAACGAATCAAACTTTTGGTTGAACAATTGGTAGACACATCCATCTCACCCAGGATGATCGATCGATTCTTCCCCCCAAGCTCCTGGTATAACTTCTTGAGATCCTTGCGATGAACTAGGGTAGATGGTAAGTTGCGAGTTGTCATAGAGTCAATTTTGAGCTCTTCAGACACGCGGAACTGCATGACGCGTGGGTCATAAGCTGTAGCGACAGCAACCGTGGGGATATCTTCTATATCGTAAGTTATGCCATCAGCAGCATTTGAAAAATCGCAAAACAGTTCGACTCGCTCGAACGGATATAAAACCAAATGTGTCGGAACATCTTCGGGAACCTTTACGAACCCAGAGTCCTTAGCGATAAGCCTGCACTGACCGGCAAAGGGTACCGTCAGATTGTAGTGTCTGGCGTTGGCACCGTTTGTGATGCGAAGGCGAACTTGAGCTGGTGGGACTTCGACGTATGGCATAACCACGCCGTTCACCGTGTTCACAGCACCGTAGGATTCCGGAACCCATCTTGTGATACCTGACTGACAATTGTCATCCGAATACATTAACGCTCCTGTTTCGTTTATAAGCTGATCGGCGATCACAATGGGAATATCTGTTTCCACATTCACGTTAATCGCAGCTTCTGTATCGGCGTCTTGAATCACGTATATCCCCATAAGACCCGCCCAGGCATTAAGCCGAGTGAGTCCGTTCGCGTGGTCGTGATAGAGCTTAGTAGACGCAGACTGGTTGTTAAGGTATTCAAACTTCTGCGACTGGTTCTTGTAGATCGTACGCAGTGGCAAGCCGTCGTACTTGGCCGGCGACTCGAGGCCGTGCACGTGAACCACAGTGGGCACACCACAATACGGGTAGCAATGCGACTCTGCGATGACGATGCTTGTCTCCACATAGTCGTCCAGGAGATGCGGTGCTGGCAACTCATTGTACCAGGTAACAGAAATTGGGACACCTTTGGCCACCTTGATCGTTGGGCCCGGAAACGTAGGGGTGGCGTTCTTGAGTGCATATCCATAGATGTCCCCTGAGACCGAGCCGTCTTCCGTCCAATTGTGCGAGGCACGGCCGATCTGCATATCGATGTGGCCGCCGCGCGTCATGTCAATCACCTCGGGGATCACCAGCGCGCTGCTGTAGGCGTCCCAGTCGCTCATCAAGTTTGTCAACGCATGAATCGGCGACAAAGCAAGCAGCGAAAGCGATATCGACCCCTTCATTCTGATGGCAGTGCTGCTTCCAGAGCAAATTGGCGAATACTAACAAGCTGGTCAACTGCTGCAGGCAGTCAAAGAGCGCAGTGCAGGCCACGAATGTGATCATCACCCTGAACCAATTGAACCACAGCGGACGGTGGGGCGGTGAAAGGCACGCCGCTGGGAACTAAAGCAGGGCCTTTACGTGTGCGCCAGGCCAATCATCGACTGTGAAGTCGGTCTCGGCTGGCCTCATTCTCCGAGCCCAAGCACTTGGCACTTGCCGTCTTCGTAAGCGCCGCGAGCAACTACCACACACCGAACGGAACGCCGGACTCTCGAACTGGTCCCATCCAATGACTTTGACAAGGTTGGACCAATGTTTTTCTTTCAGTGCATCGTTATGTCAGAAGTCAATGGAGCTGCACCTTCAGCAAACTGTGTCCAAACCACGAACCAGAAAGGTTCGCTTGTCGTTGACGTCCAACGGCCCCATGTTGAAGTCATGACGTACATTGCTGTCTCGCCAGTGAACGGAAGTATGTCCTTACCTTCTATAGACGAGCACATGCCTCTCGACAAGATTTCCACTAAATTTACTGCATGGATAGGGACGATAAGGTAGCAGAGCGAGCAGCAAGGCAGGACCCAATCGCAACCGTTACTTGCCTCGTAAATAACCACCTCGGGAGCGACACCTTCGTCTTCACCACAATCTAACAGTCGAGTCGGTGCTAAGGAGGGTGGTAAACACTTCGTTCGGGGCGAAGGAGCTCTCACGAGGCATCATGTCCGAGTCGGAGCCCAAGAGTCCGCGAGTGACCAAGGAGAAGCGCAAAAAGCAGACCTCCGCCACCGTCGCAGTCGTCAATACCCCGTTTGAAGAGCCTCCAGCTTACGCTGGCGAGCAACACTCTTTCGGCAGAACTGCTGATGCGGGCGTGGACAAAGTGCACCGTCGGTCGTCCGGCGTCCACAACCACAACCAGGACCAACCACTATTCCCAGAAGTAAACGATTTGAAGCCACAAGACGACAAGGAGTTCGAGTTCGTGTCACCTCGACAGAACACGAAGACCGGACCTCGCTATGATGCTATTGCGGTGCTGGTAGTCATGTCTCTCAAGGTGCTTGTGGCACCGATCATCTTGATCGCGATCTGTGTCAACTCTCCGTACCTGCAGTCACCTTACGTCTTCCGAGCTGCGAGTGAGAGCTATTTGGGATATGAAAAGCTGAACAGTGATGTCACGTACGACTGCCCGACGTGCGGAGTCACGTGTAAGAGATCAGTGCTGCAGCTGGCGCAGTTCAAGCAAGACCCGATGATGGGGAAACCGGCCTTTGGTACTTTGCGCACTGACACGTTCGACGGCTACAACGATACTTTAAGTGCTAGTGCAGAGGCTCTGATTGAAGAGCTCGACAGCTCCAATGCAGTGTGCGGCGATGGATACACGGACTGGAAAGATTCGCTCATCTTTATTTCAGCAAGTCCAAACCTGATCGTCAAGGCAGTGCAGGTTCTTGGACTACCGGTGTCCAACGACATGGTTGCAGAAGTTACTGCAGCTGTAGCCGGAACTTGTACCTCACGCTGGACGATTGAAGCCCGTCTAAAAACGTTCATGTTCCAGCCAATTCCGCATATCAACGAGTTTTCCTCCATTCTTGCAGCTGACCTAACTATCTTTCCGGAGTCGTTGGATTGCCGACAGAAAATTGCCAACTATGACAGCAGTACCATACTGACCCGTGCATTTGTTTCAGAAGGCTTGGACCAGACCCGAAATGCCCCCACAACATTGCGGCTGTTCCCGTACAACTTTCCATGTGTCATCAACAAAGACCAAAGGGCCGTTGCGCCGGTTAGTGACGCTCAGTCGACCGATGTCGTAATTCAGCCAATGCTTCGTGGGTACTACGGTGGCTGTTTCGTTCACCTTGTGAACACGTCCGGCATCTATATCGATGAAAACTGTGAGATCAGCACTCTGTGGATCGATTACGGCTTGATGCTTCAAGCTCCTGATGATATTCCGCTATGCAGCACCGAGGGTATCTGTGTTCACAACTACTACAACTCGCAATGGGAATGGGTGTCGACAGAGAACGGAGCCAACATCAAGATGAGCTATAACACTATCAGGTCGCGATATGCTGACAAAGTCGAGATGAGCGTGCTACCGGGCATTGTGGTTATGCAGATTCTTCTGATGAGTATGCTCAGTATGTACCAAGTCATGGGCCAGAAGCAGGCTGTGCTGCTCAGTCAAATCTGGGCTTACCGGTGTCAAAATGGTCGCATGCAAGCTATGTACCTATTGCAGATTGCCTATCACTTATATCGCGAATCCGATACTTACTACTTGGCGCTTGGAACGGGTACAATGTCGGTAGAATGTGTATGGAACCTCACCTTTTGCGTGATGGCCTTCGCGTACAGTTTTGTGAATATCGTCAAAAGCCGCACTGGTGAGCAACAGCTGGATCGCCACTTCCGCCTTTCATGGGAAATGGTTCTTCTTGTTGTCACGGCTATAGTGGCCAATATACTCATATCGATTCGCTACACCAGCCTAAGCTATATCTTTGACATCAACTCAAAGACGTTGCTGAGGTCTTCTACCGGTGCAGGTATTTGCAAGCTTACGGACTCATGCATCGTTTTTAATGTGAACATCGCTATCGTGATTGCCGCGCTCGCCTTGATGGTTTGGGGAGTAACTGCCTCAGTTGCCTACGTTTTGAGAACTCGCCATGACCCCCACCCTGTGGAGGACTTCAAATCTTGGTTTATCTCGTGGAAAGTTGCATTCGATGTGACGCTTCGACCCCCACCAAAGAATAAAACGAAGACGCTCAACCACGGAGCCTCCGTCGTAAACCTTACGGACGCGACGTCATTCGAGTGCTACTGTATTGGCGAGCACTTCCGATTCATGTTCAACGACTGTGAAGACATCTCCCACGTGAAGAAGAATAATCTCCGGGTTCCAACTGCAGAGGCGGTGCTGCTGTCTGGCTTCGTATACCGCGGTAAGTATTTGTACAGGGCAGACGATGTGATCCTGCTTTTGTTTACGCGCTTCGCGCCAAAATTCATCCTGAGGACATTCAATGTGCTGATTGTGCGCTGGGACGTGAACCCGACAACCTACGCAGTTTCAAGACCTACAGTTTGTTTGTGGACTGAAGTCGGCACCGACTGGCGAAACAAAACTAAACCATTCCCATCAGCATAGTGCAAGGGTAGATCAATGAATGAATGACGCTGGCTAGATTTTTTATCATCCACAAACTAATAATCGGGTTATTTGATATTTCCTGGTTGAACCCGAGCCTGAATTGTCAACTCCTTTAACTGCGAATGTAGCCATTAATTACATGGATTCCAATCCAAACCTATCTTGAGAATTAGATGCCCAGCATGACCATTGGTTGGACAATAAAGCAACTTCCATGACCTAGTTGTGACCTAAGTTGAAGTTGTTGAAAGTGAAGAAGTGACCATCACTCTTATGCGCATTCACTGTTGACTGTCGACACACATTCTCCAATTTTGTAGCTGGAGCTCAAGCGCAATGGGCCTCGCAGTGCCTGCACCTAGCGTGGAGCTGGATGAAAGAACCGCGAGACCTCCGAGATACAGTGTACCCGCCCCAGTCAGAGCAGAAGCGATCGCGATAGGAGCAGCAAGTCGCAGCGGCCCCTCGTCAAGTCGTGGCGGGTCGAGGGGATCAACTTCCTCAGAGATAGAGTCCAGATCCTCTTTTCTAATCACTGCAGTGGCTGAAAATCGTGCCCGTGAAATCGGTAGCTCGGTTAGGAAGCAAGGTATGCAGACAAATGGGTCTAATGACGAGCTTACTGCCCAGGAATTTGTGCGCTCGACTTAATGTCGCCCTATGAGCTGCTGCTGTGGACGGTAATCGATTCACACTCTTACGTCGATACCATTGGGCTGCTTCAAGCCTACCAAGTAAACAATTAGCTGCTGTTTGCCTTAACTTAAACTAAATCTCGCTGACATCGGACTGCTTGTGTGTGCCGAAGCCCGTTGAAATTCTCGTTGTCGAGACATCCAAATCGCGCAAAATCAACGATGAGATATCTAAACGCTTCTCTGGATCGAGCTGCCGCGTTGTACCGCTAGCTCGGAAATACTTCGAGTGAGGCTATGAGATACGATTACTCCAAGAACTACTGCTTGCTAACCCATCTTGACGTTGTCACACACAGTCAGACCAAAGGGGCAGAAGACATTAAGCGTGTGATGGCCAACAACGTTGACATTAACATCGGGAGGGTACGGTTACCACTGATTTTTCTTTGTAGCCAAAATAACTTGACAACTAACACACAATTTATTACAGAACTACGTAGCCATGGCCTCAGTGGCCTGCGTGATGAAGTACGTCGAGTACATTCAAGGAGTGTACATTGCGGAGAAGACCATGAAGGTAAGCTCAAACCAAGATCGTATCATCAAAACTCAATACTGAGAATTCAATCAGGTTGTACTCAGCCCATCAACAAGCAAACTTCTCATGGATCAAGCGACGGTTTCAGCTTTAGAGTTGGTTCAAGGCACACGAGGGAGAAATGACAGTCAGGTGAGATGCTTTACTTGAATGGACCGGATGTGTTCGAAAGTAATTGTGGCTAATTTTATTTGCTAGTCGCTTTGTAAAATGCTTAACACCACGCAAACCTCAGCCGGAAGCCGACTCCTACGATCAACAGTGAGATTGTGTTGACTGTCCTCTTATACCCCAAAACTGACATCTGGAATTGTAGATGCTGCAACCTACATGTCATCTGAAAACAATGTGCTGCTCATTATATATTCGATTAGTACTGCTGGGGTGACTCATTCTTAAGCTTCTTATACTTTAGTCAGGCGCGGCAAAACCTTGTTGGGATTTTCCTAAATAATCCCGCCTGGTTTTTCGATGTCAAGGAAGGACTACGAGATTTTATCGATTTGGATCGCCTCCTGGTTCGAACTTGCAGGAAGTCATATATGATGCACCTGGATAAATGCTGATCTATTGTGCTGTACATATTGTTTGAAGAGCCAATTAGTGTTTGTTCCGAAAGTGCTCACTCCTCGAGTGTCAAGGATCGCGATTGGAAGCGTGATTGCCCTCAAGCACACTTTGGAATGCCTACCCAAATTGGTATCATGCTTAGAAACTACCTCGGTCCAGCTAATTCGTCCCTGCCCACTGCTCAACTCAATAGTTCAAAGGCACGGACATTCGTTTGGCTGAACTACGTGAATCATACTAATCTTTGATTTACTATGTAATTCCCAGTTTGCGGGATGAACAGTTCACAGGGATTAAGACCGACATTGAACGAGTTGTTAACGACAGGTTTCTTGTGCGGCTCAAAGCACTCTATGGAGATGTTTTAATGTTTATACGATCTTGCATGATAGAGTCAAAATCTGCCGTTCAGCTGCACAAAAGCGCATTCAAGAATGCTTTGCTGTCCGAGCAGGTGTCGACGGCATGCTTGATGTTGCACGTCGAAGTTACCTTGACACGATTGAAAAGATTCATGAGGTTGTACACACGTACAAAGAAAATCTTGGGATTCCTATCCGGCTAAACTACACGTGAGAAACTCTTATTGAACAATTTTAACAATAGTATGTATAATTGATATTGCTGACGTGCTTGTTTTTACAGATCGAGAAGAGGCTACCACTTAGCTGTTCCCGTTAATTCAACGGATTTGCCTGCTTGCTTCATCGAGAGGGTGGCGACAAAAAGCGGTGCTGACATATTTGACACGTTTCGGAGTGTAAACAATATCTTGCCTGATATTGCTTGTGTAATGCCTACCATAGTGATCTGCTGCTCCACGAGAACTTTAGTTTCTCTGAACGTGAGGCTCAACGAAGCCCTCACCGCGGTTTACAAGCTATCGAACGATGTGATTCAGCAACTGCTGGATAAAATCCGCCCTCGAGCTAGTACCATGCATGCAATGGTTGAAAGCGTTGCGCTACTAGATATGCTGCTGAGGTACGAGTTGTGCTTTACTAAGTACATCATGAGGGTTGTTGATCTAGCGTAAGCGACCTTCACACGACGAAGGAAGAAACTACTCCTATTAACGGTTGTATTATGTGTTCAGCTTTGTAAACGTTGTAGCACTCTCACCCCCAGACCAGCCATGTACGAGATCTTCGGTCATTAAAGTTCCCACGATGGCTTACCAACTCTGGTGCAGACACAAAACCGACCATCACCGAGCACGGAAATATGATTATTAAAAAGGGCCGCCACCCTCTTGTCGAGCGCATGATGAAAGATCGTGCGTATATCCCCAGCGACTCGGTGCGTTTTGTTTTAACCGTTCACATGTACCAAATGTTTATTCTACTGTGGTGGAGTTGTGCTAACTACATTCTCAGTTCTTTGATCCTCTTAGTACTTTTCACAGTAAGTAACTTGGCTTATGTTAGCCTCAAAGATCTGACGTCTTGTTGGCTTAGTTGTGACGGGGCCAAATTGTGCTGGCAAATCGACATACTTGCGAGCAATGGCGCTTATCGTAATTCTGGCTCAAATGGGGTGCTATGTCCCCGCTTCTGAGGCTGTGATCCCGATCCGAGATCGCATCTGCACAAGGTTTGGGACATCAGACGACATGGAAGAAAATGCCAGCTCCTTTGCTGTGGAGATGACTGAGACTGCGTTCATCCTGGAGTCGAGTACAGCAAGGTCGTTGGTACTTATCGACGAACTGGGTAGAGGTACTGCCAACGACGAGGGTGTTGCAATTGCGTGGAGCATCGGCGAAGAGATGATTCAGAGAGCATCGTATACATGCTTTGCGACCCATTACCACCAGCTCAATCGTCTTTCACATCTCTACTCACGCTGTCGGTGCTATCATATGGGTGCAGAACCTAATATGGTGCGTTGGCCCTGCTGGGCTGCAGGATATATGATTACTAACTACAATTTGCTGTCCTTACCAGAACTCCGTGCACTTCCGCTATGTGTTGAAAGATGGACCCTTTCCAACTACGGGCATGTACGGCATCAAGACGGCTGCGTTGAGTGGTTTACCACCAGAAGTAATTAACGAAGCGGAGAGCATCTATGAAAAGTTGCGAGGTGCTGCTGAAAGTACTATGGACGCATCCTCCACAAGTAGCAATATCAACAGGAACCTTCTCCACCACTTGTATGTTCTGCGCTACGCGGATCTAGACTACGCAGGTATGACAGGTTTCCGCAGACAGCAGAATTAGTGCAACACTAATCCACTCGCTTTTGTCAGGCCTCCGGCGCCAGCTACAGCATCTCAGAAACCGCTTTTTAACACCAGCAGCTGAGAGTTCGTGAAATGAACGCATCTTTTCTCACGGCGCACAAGATAAATTATTCATCATCTTCTGCGAATACACACTTTTTGCAACTGGTGAAACAATCACAGTGTCGACTTAGTGTATCCATCATGGTGTATCTCAGCTCCAGGCAGTGTTGAATGTGACAGTGGTGCGCGCAACCAATGCAGACTTTGTCAAGCCGACAAGGCCCACAGCGGAAAATGACACGGAAGCTGTCTGACGTCAAACTCTCATACTCAGCTAATGAGCAGCACATACTGTCGGCTGGTACACATGAATTTAGCATGGATTTTAAGAAGCGTCACTTTGCTACTGCGGCTCACCTGCACTCCCCCCAAACGGACGGGGGGTTTCTCGTTCAATTGCTTTACGTTAAGCCAACACATTAACTTAGCATATTATCTTCGATAGTTGCATGACTACCATCTTACCTCGATCACCCCAAACAAACGTTCGTCCTCTCCCTGCATGAGCACTAATCAAGGACAGTTGGGGTAGCTCGATCTTCAAGAAAGGCATCATTCCACTTGATGTTAGTCAACGAGTCGTAGTGTATCCACCAACACGGCTCCTACTTTTATTGGGAACAATATCGAGGTGCTGGACGCATCTGGATCTGGCACGTCATAGTCGCCATGAATCCCTTGCCCCCACAGCCAAAGCTGTTTTTCATCGGAGATTGCCAGCGAGTGTTGCTGGCCAGCGTCAATAAAGCGGATATTTTCGTGCCGAATTTCGTCCACAGATCGTGGAATCAACGTATCCCACGTGTCTCGATGGCCTAGGATACCAAACAAGTGTGAGAGCAACTATATGCGATTTGAGCAAGCAGCTAGCCCAACTAACCGAGCTGTCCGTAACTACCGCCCCCCCACGACCATACGCATATACCATGGGGCATTTCTACATCAACAACACAAGCAAATTTGAGATACTAGGTGCTTTAGCCAAAACCTGGTCGTATCTTTGGTACTGACGCACCCGAAGTCGCCAGGTTGTGTTTTCCTCCGGCAACAACAGTTATAACTTTCTGCAAGAAATACTAGTTTTAATTGTTTTGCCTCATACACGCAAATATTTCTAGCTCACGAACCCGCCCTCGAAAGAAATTGACGCGTGTTGGCTTCAATCTTGTTAGTTCATCGTTGTGACCTAGGCGGCTGTAATGAAATCCTAGTTGAGTGGTTCTGCGTAACTTACCGGTCATACATGTACATAATTAATGTCATACCCATTCTGTCCAAGGCCCCATGAGTAAACCTGTCGATTAAAGAAAGTTTCACCAGTCATCACAACTGAGTGTTCATCACCAGCTGAGACATGGACTACGTTCAGCCCGTCAAGACTTGTAATTCTGGCGGGGGACACGCGCGGATTAATATCGCCTACAGTAGTACGTACTTTAAGTAAAATAGCATACGAGAGAATATGTTGTTCCTCCACATACCCATGCCTAACTTCCCATTGCTTCCATCTCCGAAAGTATACACACCATCTAGTTCAGTAAGAACAAGAACATGGTGCAAGCCAGCACTCACGCCTGTAACTCGCATCGAGTTAAAAATCTTAATCACTCGAGGGATTGACGATGAATATGTGTCTCCATGCCCCAATACTCCGTAAGCACCTTGACCCCACGACATAACTGACAAACAACGTAAAACAAACGCTGTCACGAGAAATACAGTATTTACGCATAGACAAACCAAAGATCCTACGGTTATTGATGGCCGCAACATTCATAGCAACGTCTAGCTTTGCTTGTGCGGACGCTTTTTGCAGAGATTGTTGTCGACCACGTGCCATCCTTTCAAGCGAAGTGAGTCTCTTTCGGTGTTGCCGGCCCTCCTTCGACGTCGGCCGTTGCACAGGGTCAGGAAGTGGTAACGCTAAATCAACACGGATTAGATCCTACGTGTAGGCAAACATATTTGAATGACCATAAATTATACAGACGGACCAACAAGCGCGAATGACGCGTATCCGCTTGCGGCAATAATCTTTACAGAGCCTCCAACTTCAGCCAAGTCAGTTTCCACTTTGACTGGTGCAGATCTGCTGGTACTTGAGAGACCTGCAGCCCCCAGGGCACCGTGGGTATTGTCGCCACTTGCAAATACGGCTGCAGACTCTGCTCAAATGATAGAGATCAGAGAGGATTACCCATATTAAGCACGTTCAACTCTCCCGTACCAGTGAGCATAAGCGTATGGTACTTGCCGGAAGCGATCTAAAGCACTCAAAGATGTTAGCTTTAATTAAGCAAACTCGATACCCTACTTCACGCACTGCAACAAATTTCGCAGCCCGGTCAACTGTCCAAACTCGATCCTTGGAGTCATGAACTCGAATTTTCTCCAAAATGGAGGGTGTTAAGGTTGGCTTAATCGTATTGGTTGATTCTTCTGCGTACAGGCACTGCCGTTCTGCGTTTCCCCACGTATACTGCTGCCACTGGTCCCTTGGACCTACAATAGCAGTGTTGACATCTCCAATTCGCCATTCCTGTTTCCGATGGAGAAGGCAATCGAGACAAAAGCACCCAGTTTGACCGACAACATGGCGGACCTCCTGATCACCAGAAGATGCGTTGTTAATACAACTGGAGTATCTTCTTCATTGCAAACGAAGATTGCTCACGCGTGCGGCTAGTGCTCTTTGCGCTGCGACTTTTTTCTCGGCAGAGTAGTCCTCTCGGCACTCTTCAATCTCGCTTTGATCACGGATCCGACGCTTAAGAACCGCATGCAACCCATCCAAATTCACAGGCAAGTCCATACTCCAAAATGAAAAGACGCGACTATTTAGACCGATGGACTGTTTATTAGCACTATATGTGATCCAAATTGTAGAGGAACACGTTGTTACGGAATTGGAGCCGTAAGCACTACTGGGACAGTCTGTAGCGAATTATCAATAACTTCGTTTGCGTCTTCATCAAATTTCTCCGTGTCCATGATAATCCGCGCAGAAATTGTCGACGTTGGGATTGCAGTGACATTAACGATAAGCTGCGTTCGTAAAAAAACGTTAACCACGACTGTAATGTTGGAAGAATGGCCGCCACGCAAACTTACACAGAGTTTAATTTTGATAAGGTTTCGGGTAGCTTGAAGAAGCATTCTGTTGTGTTGATCACCATTAGCGCCGAAGGGCGCGTCTTCATCAACGAAAGCGTCTGCCAGGTTTGGGTCTTCATATGGACCCACGATAATCGGAGTCATATCTTCTAGCACAACCTGGAATTTTGTTTTCAATTGTGACGTTCAAACAAATGGAGGAGAGTATACACCAAAACGTACCTGCGCATTTTCAGTCGTATCTGCCGTAGGGTCGGAGCGGAATGTGATGCGGATTGCATCATCGAGAGGGTTTTCCACGAGCACAACACATTCGACATTTTCACCGCCTTCAACATAATACGGGAGTCTCTGGAACGTCACAACGGGCACGTATTGCGCCGCCAAATTGGCTTTTTTAAACCACGACGCTGATACAGGCAGTGAGCTATCACCACTCATAGGGCTGATCTGCGGCTTCACAAGAATACCAGCCGAGCCACGTTCAATAGATTCAACGCAGCGCCACGTGCGCTTTACTCGCAGCAGCGGCCGAGAGGGAAATAGCTGGTCGGCCCGACGTGACTGATCCAACGGATTCAGCAGTCGTTGGTGGAGCGTCGATACCTCCCCCATGTCACTGGTCTGGGCGAGCTTCTCCAGCGTCCCCCGCGCCCTCTCGGGTGTGTCTTCGCTCCACGAAGTCCCTTGTGTCTGCAAGGCAGCGAGCTGCTTCTGCAGCTCCGGCCACTGGTGTTCCCGCCGCTGCTCCAGCAGCCACTGCTCCTTCTCCTGCACCTTGGCGAGTGCCTGGTCGTGCTTCCACCCGCCCATCTCCGCCATCCTTTGCAGCCGGAACTTCTTCATCTGGTGCTCGCGCTGCAGCTCCTTCATCGAGTCGGCCAGCATCTGCAGCGAGCTGCTGCGCCCGAGCGCGGCCCCGGACGCCGACGCCAGCGCCGTGGCCGCGTTGCTGCCCGACGACGAGCTGGACAGCGTCAAGTAGTGCGAGTGCAGCGCCTGGAAGACGTCCTCATGGGCCGCCTGGCGCTCCCGCGTGATGGCCGTCATGACCAGCGCGTCCGGGTCATCGTCCGCCAGCCCCAGCTCCAGCGAGTCCCAGCGGCAGTGCGCGCACAGGAAGAAGAAGCGCTGGAGGCTCTCGTGGAAGGCCGTGGACAGCGCCGTCTCGCAGCAGGGGCAGCTGAAGCAGCGGCTCGAGCGGTTCTGGTACATGCTCGCCTCCTTGGACGGCAGGTTCACCAGCAGGTTGCCGCAGTAGTACGACTCGAACTCCTCCACGCTGCAGCCCGGAAGGCGGCACACGAGCTTCTCGCACGTCTCGCTGAAGAACAAGGCGCTCACGGGCGCCAGGTGCCCGCACTGGCAGGCGTAGCGCACGCCCACGCCGTCGCAGGTCGAGGCCATCGCTGGGGGCTTTGCCGGTCTTTCAGGGTTCCTTGTGTGGCCCACATAAGCTTTGGTTAAGCACTGACGACGGAGCATAACGCCTGGAGGCGTTGAGGACTGTCAAGGAGGTAGTTATGTTTCGTCACGAGGACTGGCGAGGAGGTCGTTATGTTTCGTCGCTCACGGTGCACGCTGCCACACCAAGTGGACACAATTGGCGGGCTCACACTAACGCTGATCCCATAGGGGGCGATGGCCGAGGGCAAGCGGAAGGCGCTGTCTTCGTCGTTCCTGTGCTCTCCGATCCCCAAGGACCCGTCGCAAGTCTTCTACGTGGACGACGGCGGCTCCATGCAGGTGCGACAGCGCTTTTTGTGCTCTTGAAGGCGATATGCAGCGGCGTAGAACTCACGCGCCTCTGCCGTCCACGCGTAGACCAAAGGCGGACCCGGCCACGGCTTCCTGGACGACATGAACACGCCGCTCAAGGGCAGCGCCAGCTCCTCGCCCGAGTACGTGCGGCAGCTACAGGATCGCGTGCGAGAGCTGGAGAGGGAGCGCAGGGAAGGTGCAAGCGACGATGACGCGGTGCAGTGCAGCGGCTGCAGCGCTGTAGACTGACGAGCGGTGGCGCTGTTGCTATAAAACAGCGAAGCAGGTGGAGGAGAGCGAAAGCGCGAAGAAGAACAAGCGCCAGCGACTCGAGATCGAAAGCCTCGCAGTCTCCAAGGTGAGGCAGCAGTGGTCATCGCGTGCTTACGAGGCTGCAGCGGCTGATTAGAAATGTGTTGTGGACAATTAGAACGACCAGCTGAAGCGCGAAGTGGAGATGCTTCGGATCCAGTTGGAGACCAAGTCGCAGCGACACCAGATCGAGTTAAAGGAGAGAGACGTGCAGCTGGATCAGCTACGACGTCAGCTGAAGTTTGCTGTCACTGAGGAGGAAGAGATATTGAAGGAGCTGAAGAATGTTACTATGGAACACTCCGCGGAGAAGCTGCAACTGGAGAAGAAAGTGGTTGAGCTCGAGGCTCAGCTGGAGCTTGTTGAGGGCAAGCTGAACGAGTGGAAGGAAAAGGCGCTCGAAGCCACCAGCCAGCTCCGCTCACAGTCTCGACAATCTGCCGTGAAGGTGCGACAAAGTTGGCAGCGTTAAGCTGAAGGAGTGCGAGTGTCTAAGAATGTGTGATGACAGATCCAGCTCTTGAAGGACGAGCTGGAGGCCGCCCAAGACTCGTCATCGACTTCTTCACAGGTTAGTACGCATCAAGTAGTTGCATATCTGCGGTGTATTTATTATTGTTCATGTTCCTCAGAGCGAGGACAATATCCTTGAATCAAAGATTCGTTTGCTACAGACCGAGCTGAAGCAAAAGAGCCTGGAGGCGGAACACGCAGCTTCCAGCTTGCTTGGCGCGCAGGAGACGCTTGATAGTGCCCGTGAAGTTCGCGAGCTAAACGAACAGATCATGCAGCTTCAGTCGGCTGAGAGTAAGCTTAAGGCGGAGGTAAGCACCAGTCGCTGTTCTTCACTTTTGAACGATATTCTAAGATATGGATGGGTTGTGCTATATTGTAGTTGGTGGATTTGATCGAGGCATCAAGATCCTCATCTATCATTCAAGAAAAACTGTACCAGACAACTCAAAAGCTGCACCAGAGTGAAGAGCGCAACGCTCAATCTCTTAAGCGCATCGTATGTTTGTTTTTCATAAATTTGAGTGCATAGTTATATCTGTCCGATCTGACCAATACGTGTTCCTACAGGAGAGTGCTATGCTCGTGGAAGAGGCCCACAAGCAATTCTACGATTACTTTGAACCAGTTGTGAAAGAAGCGAAGAGTAAGTGTATTGGCCCTTGATTTCTAAAATTTGACATCTAATTCGGAGTGTTGATTTTAGATGGAGTATCGCTGGAAGATCTGAAGACCCGACCAGCAGCAGCTGTGATTGAACTTTACAAAGCGCGTCAAAACGCCTTTGAGATTCTCTTCGAGCAAAAGAGCTGTGCGGACATCCAGCGACGTCGACTAGAGAAGCAGTGCGAAAAGCTTCAGAGCGACTTAATCACGTCCGGAAATAATTGTGCAAAGCTTGAAATGCAGCTGGCTGAAATTCAAGAGAAGATGAACGGATCGAGCAATGTGGTTACCCATTTGCAAAAGGTTAATGCTGAACTAGTAGAGATCCTAGAGACTTACGGCAAGGACCTTGATGACCAAGAGTCAAGCGACCTGTCCGCAAAGCGCGTTGCTTTGCTTGAGTCCTCCCTCAAACAGTCCCAAGAGTTGATCAAGGGGCTTGAATTCACTCAAAAGACCATGGCAACACCCGCTGCTGTAAAAAAGTACGAGGCCCGTATTGATCGGTTGGAAAAAGCCTTGGCCGATGCAAAACAAGAAAACGTTAACCTGACCAAGCATCTGGAAAAGACCGAGATGGAGCTCGCTATCTTTGAGAAGCGACTTGGACGAGGGGAGTTCAATGTCGAAACGACAAAGATTGTTCATCTAGCTGTAAACCCCACAAAAGAACTGCTCCAAAGCAAGGCTAAGTCGAGCGATATTGAAAAGCTACGCGAGGAGAATGAAGCGCTGCGGGTAAGACTCAATAAACTCACGGACGGTGAAGACGCAGAGGTACGTTTTACAGCAGCACAAGTCATATTGTTGAGCGGACTTAACCTCAGACATGGTTACTTTTTGTGTAGTCTCCTAATGCCCCCGCAGAAGACCAGCTTACGACGACGACTTCGTATGATACGGTGGAGGGGCTAAAAAAGCTGAATCAGCGTCTGAAGCAGGTGCGCCTATTTCAATCTGTTGGACTAACGCGCATACTGATTTCTGATCGAATGGTGGTGTTGTTCGTGCAGGTGTTCGGCGACCAAATCCGGCAATATCGCGAAGCCGTGTACTTGCTGACGGGCTACAAGGTGGACCTGAAGAAGAGCAACGGGATGGAGCTGCTACGCCTGCGCTCCGTCTACGCCGAGCACGACGACGACGAGCTACTCGTCCGCATGGAGGCCAACGGGTCGCTGGAGCTGCTCGACAGCGAGTTATGCTCGCAGATCAACCAGCGCGTATTCGCCTACCTGACGAAATGCCGGTCGTTCCCGGCCTTCTTGTCCACGCTCACGCTGCATCTCTTCGAGAAGCAGACGTTCCAGGGCACTTAAGTCGGCTATCGCAGACACGTGCACAAAATTGCTCAATATACTCGGCCCAATTGGTCTTGCTCACCTTCCATTCAACTGATCCTTTCACCGCGATTGCCAGACCACGTACAGCTGGTTGACGTTGCAGTGACGCAGGGCGGGTCGGCTCGAAAAAGGTAAACTGGAGATTGGACGTTGAGCTCATCATCCCTCCGATTCGTGTGCGCCACACCACACTAGCGTTGAAGTTCCCGCGCCGCTTCCGGATCCGCACGTCACAATCGAATTCGCCGCCGAGCCCGCAGTGCCTCTCTGCACCCTGATCCCATGCTGAGCCTCGCCCTCGGGAAGCAGCCGCAGTCGACTCGCGTGCTGACGCACCTGGCGCGCCGCCGCCTGTCCGTGGCGTCCGGCCGCCTCGCGCAGTTCCCGTTCCTGGCGGAGCTCGGACTCAAGGAGGAGAACCACGGCGTGTACAACGGCCAGTGGTTCGGAAGCGGCGACGTGTTCACGTCCGTGAGCCCCGTGAACGGCCAGCCCATCGCCAGCGTCCGCGCCGGCAGCAAGGCCGACTACCAGAAGGTGGTGGCGGCCATGGACGACGCCAAGCCCCAGTGGAGCGATCTGCCGGCCCCTGCGCGCGGAGAGATCGTGCGCCAGATCGGCGAGGAGCTGCGCAACAAGCGGGACGCGCTGGGGAAGCTCATCTCGCTAGAAATGGGCAAGATCTACGTCGAGGTGGGTTCATTTTGTGCTGCGGTTGGCTCGGTGGATGCATCTGATGGTCGCTTTCGGCTGTGTCACAGGGTGTCGGTGAGGTGCAGGAGGCGATCGACATCTGCGACTTCGCGGTGGGCCTCAGCCGCACACTCAACGGCTCGGTGATCCCATCCGAGCGCCCGGGCCACTTCATGATGGAGCGCTACAACCCCCTCAAGGGCCACGTGGGCATCGTCACGGCCTTCAACTTCCCCTGTGCGGTGCTGTTCTGGAACGCTGCGCTGAGTCTGGTCTGCGGCAACACGCAGATCTGGAAGCCGTCCGAGTCGCTGTCGCTGACGTCGGTGGCGTGCACCAAGATCATTGCGGACGTGTTGGAGCGCAACGGCCACCCCGGTGCAATCGCCTCGTTGATCTGTGGAAGCGGCACGGAAGTGGGCGAAGCAATGCTGCACGACAAGAGCATGGAGCTCATTTCGTTCACGGGCTCGACGAAGGTGGGTCGTCACGTGAACGAGGTGGTGTCGTCACGTTTTGGCAAGACCATCCTTGAGCTGGGTGGCAACAACGCGATGATCGTTGACAAGGACGCGGATCTGGAGATGGCGCTGCGAGCAACGCTGTTCTCTGCTGTGGGAACGGCTGGTCAGCGCTGCACGTCGCTTCGTCGCCTCTTCCTTCACGAAGATATCCACGACGAATTCCTTGACCGCCTGGTGTCGGCGTACCAGAACGTGAAGATTGGTGACCCGCTAAAGGACGGCGTTCTGTGCGGCCCGCTGCACAACACCCAGGCCGTGAAGAACTACCTAGACGGCATTGACTCCATCAAGAAGCAGGGTGGCAAGGTAAGTCTGCGGCATGGTAGCAGTGTATTGAAGTGATGTCTTACTAGCTCAATGTTGTGCAGATTTTGACCGGTGGCAGGAAGATCGAAGGCGATGGTCACTTCGTGGAGCCGACAATCGTTTCCATAGCTGATGATGCAGAAATTGTTCAGGTACACACTTTTTGTGTTTGTGGTGCACTGTTGTGGTATTAACTGACTGAGTGCAACTTTGGTGTTACCAGAAAGAAATATTTGCGCCGATCCTCTACGCCCTGAAGTTTAAGACTTTGGAGGAGGCGATTGAAAAGAACAATGCAGTTCCTCAAGGTCTGTCTTCATCTCTGTTCACGAAGAACCAAGCCGCAATCTTCAAATGGACGGGCCCGTTGGGATCGGACTGTGGTATTGTGAACATTAACATCGGCCCCAGCGGTGCCGAGATTGGCGGCGCGTTTGGCGGTGAAAAGGAAACTGGCGGAGGCCGTGAATCGGGCAGTGATGCGTGGAAGCAGTACATGCGCCGGTCGACTTGCACGATTAACTACAGCAAAGAGCTCCCGCTTGCTCAGGGAATCGACTTCAGCTAAACAGTGGGAAGGTTATGTACCACATGTAGACAACATAATCGATGACCTTTGAGCGTTCGTTTGTGTTGTCAACAACTTTCAAGAAAGCTCAAAACCCTCCGCATTGGTTATAGCAAACGTCACCTTCTCAACGAGAGTTTCATAGCTAGTGTACTCAGGAAGCACGAGCTGGTTGAAACAGGTATGTGTTCGTGGCAACGCCTGCGGGTCAAGATCTGATTTCGTAAGGTTCAGCGGTGGCTCGAAGCCATCAAGCGGAACTTTGTTTGTTCCAGTCATGAACTTCAGAAACTGGCCACGAAGCTCAATCGTAAATTCTCGCAAAGCTTGCCACAGCCAGAGAACAACTTGTGCGTGCTCATCATAGCCACCCTGAAAGACTGTACACGAGCGTAGCTCTTCCACATCAATGGTCGGCTTACCATTCACTAGCATTCTTAATTCCGTTAGCTCAAATACGTTAATTGCCGACAAAGGAATCAACACAGTAAACCCCTGAATAAAAGCATCCATCTGAGCTTGAGCTCCAAACTGTGTTCGCCATTGCACTACCAGGTCTACATACTCTTTCTTATTGACATCAGTGACCGGGATATCCCTACCATTCTCTTTTAAATCCACGACCACGGGCACCTTCCCAGAGCTCTCTATCTCCACACTAAATGTTTCGTCAATTATACCAGCGATTTCGTTGTCAAGCATCCACGCTAGTGATTTATGATATTGCGAGTCCATTTGACGTAGATCGTCCATGTCAGTGGGTAACTGCAAAAGGCGCTTGTAAAATACATCACACAAGGGCAAATCTAGTGTTTGTCTGTCAAATATTGCCTTTGCAATAAACTTTCCTAAGAACTTGTAGGACTGTGCAAAGTTGGACATCTGTGATGACATCAGATCAATAGCAAACAACCCCTCATCACAGGGTTTAAATAATCGCCGACTCTTATCAGTGCCAAGCTTTGACACTTGCAAAAACCAATCTTTTGATAGTCCACCTGAGTCAATTCCTGATTCGTTTTCAAACGAAATTTTAGGCTTGGCAACTAGATCTGACTTTGCTAACGGTTGGAAGTACTTCATCGTTCCCTCAAACATTGATTCTCTCTGAAGCTCAATCTTCATTATGCTACCAAAATCGAGCCCACGCAAGTCACGACGGAGATCGCGGTGAAAGCGAAATCGCTTTCGTCTGAAAATCATTTCTGGGGTTTCCTCAACATTTATCAGACCTTTTTCCTCTCGAACAATCGCTAGCTCTGGAGGCTCTTCCGTAACGCGCTGGCTGGTGAACTTATTAAAGTAAAACACTTGCTCGGTTTTTGGATCCCAGCACTGCACCCAGCGATCGTAGGCTGCAGTCTTCTCGGCACTCGTCAGCTCCACAATTTCAGGCTTTCCATACGCCATAGTTTTGACTGTTTTACTTTCAACAAACCCAGTAGCACCAACTATGTTTGATGCCTGAAGACGAAAAGAGTACATGGTTTTGGGAGAGAGATCTCCCGCTACAAATCCAGTCCCTGGTCCCTCGTACACCTGAATAAACGAGGATTGTTGCCCCCCTCCACTCTCTCGCATTTCCAGGGAATAAGTAACTGGTGGGGCCCCGTTTGCTTCAACTGGAAACCAAAAAATGCTAGCATACGTATTGGAGACTGTACCAGCAATCGGCTGTCGTGGGAGGTCTGGAGGTCCAGGTAAGCTCCAGAAAACCTCACTTGTTTCACTATACTCATTCCATCCCCCCGGATTTCGCGCACGAACTCGAAATTCAAAAGGCGTGTGACACTTGATTCCACTCAAGCTCACATGTTTACAGGCTGTCACTACCGCAAGGCCTGCCCACGAGTTATTGGCGCTGTCTGCTTTTCGGTACTGCACCTCATACCGATCAACAGTCGAGTCAACCGACTTTTTCCACTTCACCACCAGCTCCGTTTGCTGCGCTTCCACCAGCTTCGGCGGCTTGAGAACAGGTGGTGCCTTCCTGTTCACAGCAAAGTCCATAATATTTTCCGCCGATATTTTGTACGGGATCTGCGAGTCGTTCGCATTTGCTTTGGGAGTGCCGCCAGCCTCCGACACGAAGACGTTACCGTCACTGTCGACTGCAACACCCACAGGGTAGCGCATGGTACTGGCTCCACCTCCTCTCCTCTTGATTTCCGCCTCATCTACAGTGATCCAGAGGTAGGCCTGGCCGGCCTTGGGGCTGGAGCTCGGGTACTTTTGCGTCTGCACCGTCACCGGCACGTACGGGAAGAGGTTCTCCACGACGTGCTCCACAGCCGCCTTCTGCTTCGCTGCAACTTCCTCCTCTCTGAGCGCCATGACAAATTCAAGTTAGGAGTCGTCTTCATCCGCAGCACAATTGTATCACTCCACGGTCGGACCTCTTGGCCTGCAGCTCTTCCTCCAGGTCCAGCTGCTCATCAGTTGGCGCGGGCACCACCACGCGCGAGTTGGAGGGCGACGACGGCGCGTAGACGCCTTTGGAGACCTCAGCAGGCGCGCGAGCTGCAGTCCTGCCGAGCACGGCGCCCATGTGCGGCAGTTGCAAGTTGAAGCTGCCAACGACCTAATTCAGGTTCAGAAACAGAAATTTGTTCAGAAATGTGACTTTCGCCGCATACATTGCGCCAGTGAGAATCCAGAATTTTCCGGCCCTGCCAAAAATCACACCACGAGAAAAACGTGACATTGCTCGAAGCGTGTCATTCCTGGATTCGCCTTAGAAGCCCGAGACCGACCGATTCCCCATCTCTTCGCTGCCCGACACTATGAGCTGCTGCCCTGTGACCGCTGAGCCCGCCCGCGACCCCGCCGCCCACATCGGCGTGCTGAAGAAGGCCACCAACACCAACATCTACGTGACGGGTCCCGCCTCCTCCAAGGCCGGCGTCATTGCGTACCCGGACATCTACGGCCTGGACAGCGGCCGCACCAAGGCCGACGCCGACATGCTGGGCAAGCTCGGCTACACCGTCGTCGTCGTGGACCTCGCGGACGGCGACTACCTGAGCGACACGAACGGCCTGGTGGACTGGTTCAAGAAGTACACGTTCGCGGAGCACTTCGGCCCGCGCATCCAGGACGCCGTCAACTACCTCAAGACCGAGGCGGGCGTCGAGCGCATCGTCAGCTACGGCATGTGCTGGGGCTCGTGGGTGGGCGCCACGCAGACGGCGCAGGCCGACCCGGTCGTGCTGGGCCACGTGTCCTTCCACCCCACGTGGATCGTGGAGAACATTCTCAAGGGCGACGACGCCGTGGACAAGCTCGCGGAGAGCGTCAAGGTCCCGCAGCTGCTCATGGCCGCCGGCGACGACCCGGACTTCGTCAAGCCCGACGGCAGCGTGCACAAGATCTTGAAGGCGCGCGCCGACATCGGCGCCAAGTCGGACGTGCTGCTCTTCGCCGACCAGAACCACGGCTGGGTGCACCGCGGCGATATGAGCAACGACGCCACCAAGGCGGCCGTGATGAAGGCCTGGCACGCCGCAGTCAAGTTCATCCAGACCAACTGCCCCGTGTAAAGGATCGCCGCCCCCATCTCGTGCAAAGGCTGCCGGCTGCATGCATGATACGTGTATACAGTACGTATATACTATACACGTACACGTATGATACGTGTGTATGGTAGGCTGATTTTCAGGAAGGCGCGCCAGAAATTGACGTTTACGTGATCCAATCCCATCGCTCCGTTCTATTAACAGCCCCTCATTCCTGAAGTTGCTCGCTTTGGCTCACTTCGTGATACGTGGCATCGATGCTGAGACCGACGACGATGCTGGCGCGCCGCGCTGCGGCCGCCTCCGCCAAGACCCAGCGCCGCGCCCTGCAGGCCGCGGGCCTGCACTCGGCACGCGCCGGCCCGCAGAGCGCTTGGACCTCGCGCGACGCCTTCGCGTTCGCCGCTGCCGGCGCCGCGCTGGCCGCCGTGGGCGTGTCCGCGGGCCTGGCGCAGGCCGAGAAGAAGCCGGAGGACGAGGACCAGCACGAGTTCGTCAACTGGTCGGCCACGCACGAGTGCCGCCCGCAGAACTTCCACGTGCCCGAGACCGTGGGCGAGGTGGAGAAGCTGCTGCAGCAGTACCACGCCAAGAAGCAGAAGCTGCGCTGCATGGGCGCCGGCGTGTCGCCCAACGGCTTGGGTTTCTCTGGCCAGGTGCCTGGCAAGGCGACCGCCAACGAGGCCCTGATGACGCTCGCGCTGCTGGACAAGATCCTCAAGGTGGACAAGGAGAAGCTGCAGGTGACGGTCGAGACCGGCGCGATCGTCGGTGAGCTGCTGGACAAGCTGCGCGCCTACGGCATGACCATGCAGAACGTGGCGTCCATCCGCGACCAGCAGGTGGGCGGCATCTGCCAAGCTGGCTGCCACGGAACGGGAGCGGGGATCCCGCCCATCGACGACCAGATCGTCGAGATGGAAATCGTGACCCCGGCCAAGGGCAAGATGACGCTGAGCGCGACACAGAACCCGGAGCTGTTCGAGCTGGCCAAGTGCGGCCTTGGAGCGCTCGGTGTGGTGACTAAGGTCACGCTGCAGTGTGTACCCATGCACAAGCTGATCGAGAAGACCACCGTGATGACGGTGGACGAGATCCGACCGAACCACAGCCGCTGGCTTGCCGAGTACCAGCACTTGCGCTACATGTGGATCCCGTACACGGACGCAGTTGTGGTGGTGCAATGCCGTCGTGCTCAAGAGGATGAGCCTCTTAACGAAAAGCACTTCCCTCCGGTGCAGAACAGAGACAAGGTGCGCATGGAAGCCCCCCGGAAACTGTACTTGGAGCTGACCAAGGGTAACCCGGAGCCGGACTACCTCGACTGGAGCTTCACGAAAATGCGCGACAAACTGCTCGAGATCAACCCACTCGACAAGAACCACGTCATTCGTGTGAACAAGGTGGAGAAGCAGTTCTGGGAGCTCAGCGAAGGTTACCGGGTTGCGTACTCTGATGACATCATTGGATTCGACTGCGGGGGTCAGCAACTCGTGGAGGAGGTCTCATTCCCGTGCACAGGCACACTTGAGCTTGACTTTATGGAAAATCTTCTCAAGCGGATTGATGCTGAAGACATCCCAGCTCACTCACCGATCGAGCAGCGCTGGACGGCTCGTAGCACTTCTTTGATGAGTCCTGCGTCGTCATCCAACCCTGACCAGATTTTTTCTTGGGTGGGTGTCATCCTGTACTTGCCCACGGCGGAGATGAAGGCTCGTGCGGCAATCAAGAACCGTTTCATGGAGTTTTACACCATGTACCGCGACTTCATGGAGCCTTATGGCGCGACGGAGCACTGGGCTAAGATTGAGTGGCCAGCCGATGCTGCTGAACGCCAGAAGATCCGCGATCGCCTGAACAAGAGATACCCGCTCGACAAATTTAAGAAGGCGCGTGATGAAGTTGACCCCCACCACATCCTTTCTAACCACATCGTGGACGAGATGTGTGCCTAGATTAGTGCGCATTCATTTCTTGGAGAGCTGACTCCATGCTAACGTGTAAGCAAAATTGTAGCGCTGTCATGTTGAATACGGTCTTAGTTTTCTCCTTTGCTAGCAAGATAGTTGGAAACTTGCTCGAATTTGCCAGCAGGAAGGTAAGCTAACCACGCTGCCAGGAAATACTGGCTAAAGTACGCATCAGAAGTCTGTGTCCCTTTAAGTTGGTCTACCTCGTGTAGCAATCGAAGCAGCATAAACTCTGATTGCGTTCGAACGGTAAGCCACGTCGCCATAGCATCTAAACGCAAGTCGTAGACGGCTGAAACCAGAAAACACAGCCATTGAGTGCAAAACAGCAAGTGTGGAAGTGATTTCTGGGACAACGTTACTGTTTCATCCAGCGCTGATAGAACACGGCTGAGACAGTCCACTAAGAGGATGCCAGGTACCTCAGTTAACTGGGCGTTAGCAGCACACAAAAGCCCCCAGCACTTCGCAACGTAACGCATTGTTAAATGGGTGGACAGCAATCTGCAAGGCAGTTGCAGCTCACACCCTGTTTGCTTTGGTAATTTGTCAGCGGCCCATCCTGGAATCGGGATAACCTCTTCGGATAACGCCGCAACCGGCTCGTACTCCAGCAAATAAGGAATAATACTTGCATACAGAGTCTGGAATAAATCAGCTCCGCAGTCAAGCATCATCTCCGCGACTGCACATTGAATTAGCAGACTACCTTTCACTGTTTTTCCAGCTGTGCCAGTCTGCGGGAAATAATATCGGGCAATGGTATCCAGTAGTCTCCATGATTCAACCTTTGTAGATTCCACTGTAGCCATCACTGACAACATTGAATTCCAAAGCAATCCCCAAAGCAATACTTGGACTGCGGAGATGACGTTTGACAGTGGTATGGGCACAAGCGATTCTTCATCTGGGCTGGCCTGCACGTAAGCTTCTATTGCAACAACTTCTGCGAGGCCCAGGCACAAGCTATCTCTCGCCATTTCGTTGTTAAGCAAGCCCAAGAGAGTCCATAATGACGGATGGAGCGGGGAATCTAGCTGCCTCAACGTAGTTATCGTCGCCGGTTCAACCATTAATTCCATGATACTCTTCAGAAGCAACAACAACTTTTCGCGAATGACTACCCTAAGCCGTGGATTACTCGATTTTATCGACTGTAACTCAAATAGAACGAGGTCAAATGAGCTCTCCACAACAGCAGAATCGATTTTACAGCCAATATCTGCATCCACAAACGTTTGCACCAACAGCTGAATCAGCGAATACAAATTCAATCGCATTTCCATACTGTACGTGGGGTCCTTTCTCCGTGAAGTGATAGAATAAAGAGGATTCAACACTCCATCGATCAGCCTACTAAAGGTCATTACGGGCACTTTGCGCTTTGAACAAGTAGCGCTGGATACCCCCACAAGGGACAAAAGAAATATAATCATGTTCTGACTTTCTCGATCAAAACAGGCTTGCTCACTTGACAAATCAATCAGGGTCTGCTGCAACTCACGCTCAATGAAGGTTGAACCCCCCACAAAAGCTTCGTCCCAGTCCAGCAGAAGAGGGAAGGTGCGTAGTACTGTCAAATACATGTCGTGGTGAGTTATATCTGTTCGAGCACCTGCGATAAAGTGTTGAAGGACTTGCCCAGGGCAAAATGCAGCCAAGCTAACAAGGGATGCAGCATGCTCAAAGTTGCTTGCTTTGCCCGTAAGGCGATTAAATACGCGCCTGATCTGGCGCTCGAAATCGACTTTCGCAGTCTCGTTTCGATCAACAAAGCAACATCGAACCCGCATTTGCAGACTAATGAGGTACGAAGCTTGGATCGAGAGAACATTCAAGCTTGTAACCTCCGATAACTCGCCAAATACCTTCAGAAGTAACTCACTTGATATGTCTGCCTCCTTACCCAACGAGCAGGCTTCTGTGAGCTGCCCAATAGCAGATACAATTCCACTATTGGCGTCAGCAATTGTTTCTTGTGTTGAGGGAACGGTAATACTTGGCGAAGAGATAGACTCCTTCGCCGCTAAGTATTTCTCCAGGCCAGTCACACTTTCCAAAGCAAAGAGTGTCGTATCTGTAGAAGCCACACGCGCAGTATCGATGGCTCTTTCATCCTTTCCTGCCGCTGCTAGTGCGATGATCAACTTCTCCGCAATTTCCCACAGCACATCAGCACTAGGTGGCAGATCTTCGCTGTTCCCACCACCGCAGTGCTCAACTTCCCCGAATACAACCTTCGCTTCAACTTGTTGCAACGCGTTGACTTGTTGAGCTTCATCCATAAAAGTTCGACCGCTTCGTGAATTGAACAGTCGAGACTCCAGCCCATCCTCGAGACCCAAGAATTGCTCCCAAGCCTCCGCATCCTCGTTCATTGCATCCAAAGCTCGTACGACACTGCAAGCTTTTAACTTTGCAAGCACACTCGAATCCATTTTCGCCATGACCGCCTTCATCCGGTTCTGTCGGTTCTCGGCACTTCGGTCGCAGGCAGCAGCTCCAACCACAGCTGCCACCAACAGCGTATCCAACATTGGCGACAGCAATTCCAGCCCTTCCGCTGTAAAGTACGTATCCATACACACCTCCACTAGCGTTTGTACACCCTCCGCGGCATCGGAAGCTTGGAACTGCATCAGCCACAGCAAAAGTTTCTCCTCCAGTCGGCAGCCCACAACTTGCAGCACGAAAGACCTGAGCGAGTTGCTCGCCCCCTTCGCGCTCTCCCATTGGTATCGGGCCATGGCGAACAATTCTGCGTCCGTGTATCCATGCTCCGAGCCCCAGTACTGCCGGATTGCAGCTACGGCGGCTGGAAACCGCTTGTGTATCATCGACGTCTCCATTTCTATTTGGTGGTGCCGACGAATTGGAAATGGAGTAGGAATCAGACGATAGAATCAGACGTGCATGTTGGCAAGAATGGCTACAATTATGTAGGATGAGCATCGCTAAGCAACTACACCACAGTGGCCCTGCCGTTGTTGCTGTAGCTGTGGGCTGTGCGCGCCTTCTTGAGGTACCGGGATCGAAGCAGCTCAAACACGTGTCGGGCCTCGGCATCTGCGATCATTTCGCCGTCCACCTTGAGCAGCGCGATGGCGTTCTGGTCCTCCAGGAGATCGTTTTGCCGCTTGAGCTCCTCGACCAGTGTACTGGTTAGGCCTTGCAAGTGTGCATGCTGGTGCGCCGGCATGTGTGCGAATGACTCCAGTGACACATCAGCTCGCCGCTTGCTGCCGGGAGGGATGACGAATGCATTCGCGTCCTGAGCTGCCGAAGCTGCCGCTGCCGCCGCTGCCGCCGCTGCCACAGTTGCCACGGATACCTCGCTCGAGGCAGGTGGGCCTGACACAGCGGCAGCAGAAGGGGTGCTGCTGTTATCGGGTGTGGCAGCCTCGTGCTCGCTGCTGGTCGTCGACGGAGGCGCTACCGAGGCCGCCTGCGGAGCCTCCTCCACCACCGCTGAGTTCGCAGCCGCCAGCGCGTTCATAGCGAGTACCGGATTATTGCTGCAATTGGCGTAGATCTGCATCCACTTGGTAGAGTAGCGCAGCTGCTTCCAGCAGGCCTCGAAGGAGAACTTGGTGTTGTAGATGCGGTGGTAGATCTCCTTGGCCTCGTCGATCCACGGTTGCTCCGTGAGCAGCGCCACAGCGGCGGCATCTCCCGAGTCGCCGCCGCTCTCCTCGGCGTGCTTCATGCCCTTGCTCTGCAGCTCATTGAAGATGCCCGCGAACTTCTGCGAGTCGCGGTTGATGCGCGTCCAGCGCACCTTGAGCCCGTTGAGCGGCCGCTGCACCGCCGTCTCCACCTCCTGATGGAACAGCTCGCGTACCACGTTCCAGAAGTTGGCGGCCTTTTGCTCGCCGCTGTGGAGCTGCAGGTCGCTGGCGCTCAGCCACACACGGCACAGCGTCTGATCCTCGGCCGTCGTCCAGTTGGTCTTCTTGCCCATGGCCACCTTTAGAAACGCGCGTCGTTTCTTACTGGTTGGTTGTGTGGGCCACACACTGAGTTACACTCGAATATGTGGGCCACACATCGTACTTTGCAGAACCGTAACGGCCAATTGCTTGTCATTTGTTGTAGCGATGCCGAGTCGAGCGTGGCAGGTGGCGGCGGCGACCGCGGCGCTGGCGGCCGTACCGCTCGCGTGCTGGCAGTACCAGCGATACGTGTAAGTGAATAGCGTTTCGTCGTAGATGGCTACTGGATACTGCTGTTTCGACGGAGAATTTCTGTGAATTGGTCGAGCGAGCTCCTAACGGAGCTTTTTGGCTCGACGTGTGGCGTGCATCGACCCAGAGCGCTGAAGAAGCGGCAAGAGGCAATTAAACTACTGAGGAAGGTGGAGATGATTGCTACCGAGGTTTCAGTGCGTTTGATGCATCTGGAGACGCAGGCCAAGGAGCTGGTGGAGTACGAAGCCAAACAGGCCGCAGGAGAGACCGAGGAGGAAGACCCGGCAGCCGACTCGACTCTGAACTCGTGTACGCAGCTGCTGCAGTTTTCGCTAGTTGCGTGGGTAGTTTTTTTGTAAGTGGATGTGGTGCTAATTGTGTGCTATCGATGCTGGTGAAGACTACCACTTCGACTCCCAAGGCAACAAGCTCAAGACGAAGTGGGACTCGTACGATGTCGACGCTGAATTGGAGCGCCTTGAGAAGGAAGAGCGAGGAAAGGAAGTGTCAGCCTCTACGCCTCAGCCGAAGAAGCCTGTACGGAAGGTGCCACAGCTCACCAGGTCAAGGGCCCTCGCCACTTCGCAAGGCATCGAGCACGAGTTCGAGGCCGTGCTGTCCTTCCTGGACGACATCCGCGGTGACGACGAGGTCAAGCAGCTTCGCAAGGCTATCGCCGACAAGGTCACCAAGGAGTACTTCGCTCGCATCGACGCCATCCAGGCCATGCTCGCGTGAACAAGCCGTAACCCCAACCAATTGTGCCTAAGTTAAACTGGAATGCTTTGCACAATTCATTTCTTTCGATCGCCTACAGTAACCACCGCCTTAATTCCGTGTGTTGTAGCCGCCACCATTTCCATCGCCATCGAGGAGCATGGTGCGTACCTCGAGTCCTCGCCGCCGGTACAGGACGCCGTCGCCTCGACGCAGTCGCAGCCGAAGCCGCAGCGCCGTCAGAGACTCGAGACGCCGCCGCAGCCGCAGCAGCAGTCGCCGTCCCCGTTCGCGCTCTCGTTCCCCTCGTGGAGGGCGCCAAAGCTCGTCGAGTGCACTCGGAGGCCGAGAGCAAATGGGTCGCTACGGACCCACGAGCGGCCCCAGCGGCGGCTTCAAGAGCAGAGGAGGCAGATACGACAACGACCAGAGCGACGACTTCTTCGAGGAGAGGAAGAGAGAGAGGGACGCCAAGAACTTCAGCATCTGGGCAGAGATCCCGAGTCCCCCGCCCATGAAGAAGAAGGCCAAGAAGGAGAAGAAGAGAGAGCCCACGCCATCTCCAACCAGGTCCAGGTCGGTTTCTAGATCCAGGTCCACGTCTAGGAGGTCGAGGTCGAGGTCGAGGTCGCGGTCGAGGTCGTTCAGTGCCTCGGAGTCGGAGGTTTCTAGTTCGGACAGCGAGGACGAAAAACGACGGAGGAAGAAGAGCAAGCGCAAGTCGTCCAAGTCTTCGCGGCGATCTCGAAAGAAAAAAAGCTCGAAGAAGAGCAAGAAGCAAAAGAAGGAGAGCCAAAGCCGGCGGAAGCGCCGTCGACGATCGCGTAGCGAGAGTGAAAGTGACGTCAGCCGCAGCGGAAGTGAGTCGGATCGTTCAGTAGGGTCAGAGAAGAGAGATAGGGCCCGCAAACTGAGTGCTGAAAGTCGCGACAGTATGAGTGACGTGGATGAAAGTGACAGAAGGGAAGCGGCCAAATTTAAGGAGGCCGTGCAAGGTTCTCGTCAAGGCAACGACAGTGACGAGGACATTGGGCCGAAGCCACTTCTAGCAGCCGAAGAGACGGCTGACTCGTCGTTGAACTATGGTAAAGCACTACTTCCTGGTGAAGGTGCTGCTATCGCACAATATGTGCAGAAGAATATGCGCATTCCGCGCCGAGGTGAGGTGGGATGGAACGGCGAGGAAATTGAGAATTTGGAGAACTTAGGCTACGTGATGAGCGGCAGTCGCCACAAGCGTATGAACGCCGTTCGTATTCGAAAGGAAAACCAGGTGTACACGGCTGAAGAGAAGCGTGCGCTGGCACTGATTAACTTCGAGGAGAAGCAACAGCGTGAAAACGCTATCATGAATGATTTCAAGGAAATGCTGACTGAGCGTCTGACGAAGAAGCACGGATCTCGACTTGTAGAAGACATGGAGTCATCTGCAAAGGATTGATAAATCATGAGTTGTCGACTTAACTTTTGACCGATTAAGCGCGATGCATTTCATAGTAAGTGTGATTGCTTTTTAACGCAGACAATCGTGATTAAGCAAAGCCGTTTTAGCCCAAAGATGACGCGTGCCTCTTTTCGCGCTGAATCCACTCATTCAAGCATGCTGGCAGCCAAATTATACCCATGCGAGATACTTAGTACTTCGAAGTAATAAAGCCAAATAACTCTTTATTGGTGGCGAGCAAGTACTAATCGCTCATAAGACCTTCGTGCATTCAGTGAATATGTGTCCTTCGCTGATAGTTTTTCGCACACCACTGCGCTGCCAATTTCTTACACTCATGTATAACTTGCATCATTTTATTTTCTCCCATCTACTTCGCAATCTGCCAATTTCAGTTCAACGAAATTCCAAGCGCATAGCCTAGCCAGCATTCTCAACTTCGCTAAAGCCTCCACTGACCATCAGGCCCGTTAGCCGCTCGCTACCTTATGATGTGGCTTTCAACTATCTCGTTTTTGACAACAACAGGCCGAACCCGAAGCAAACACGAAACTTCTCTTTGGTGCAAGAAACGGACAGAGTTCAAGCTAATTCGTGACCGATGATTCCGTGCTAGAAATTACATGCAGAAGGGAAAGCATGATGCATCACAACTTGTCGGAGCTATGCGGGGTCAAATGGCAGTATATGAACTTTATGAATACAGTCTTGCAGATCAAGATACAACAGAAATACTTAGTATTCACTGTCGCAGTCGTCGGTGTTGCGTTTTTCTCGCCTTCTTCGGGATTTAACGGATAAAGCCAAATAGTATACCGCATACTTTTGCCGTCAATGTATACAAATAGGAGGAGGTATACTATCAAACTTGTCGATGACGTCAACGACGGAGAGCTCCACAAACTTACCAACGACAACAACAAAACTGGTGCGAACCGCAGCGCGATAAAACAGACACAAGTGGTGGCGACACCAGCGGCCGTCTGTTCGCGGCAGCAGCTACTGTTACATGTACATGTACGTCGTTGATCGACTATCATATCCGCCACTTCGACCAACAGTGTCGGTGTACCAACGCCTTCGAGGCGAAGATTGAAATCTTCGCCTGTCTTTTAAAAAGACAGGCACGTTTAAATTACTTCTAGTATTTTTGCTTCCACCAATAGCGGACCTGTGCGGTGGAAAATTTCAGCCTCGCTCATGTTGACAGTGGTCAGCAACTTTCGTCGGAGCGTGGTGCGATCCAGGCAACGACTTCCTATTTATCGGCCATGGTTTTGGCGACGCGAGTCGGAGACATGGATCGGTTAGGTGGTCTCGAGGTAGTTGGCTGTTAGAGGAGGTGAAGATAGTGATAGCAGCAAAATGGTTGTGGTAAGCGACGTGATAGGAGGGTCGCCGTGGTAGTTGAGGTGAGGTATACAAATTGGCGTAGATACAACAGCTTTGTTTGCTCGCTGAACTCGATCATAGTTGAGAGGAGGAATTCAATTCGGGAAGGGTACAGTATTTGGCATTATTCGTTATTCATGAACACAATCGTCATCATGAAGCAACGCTAATTAGCCTACTTGCACTCCACTATGTTAGTGTTGTCCACTTTACCTCAGCTCAGGCTTAGACGAATGCTGCTCAACAGCGTCCAGCCATAGCTCGTGCTTAAGCCGCATCCGCTACTACGATATTCCATGTAGATCAAACGTACTTGGGCCGGCAGCAATCTTGTTCTTAGCAAATTGATGCGGATAGTTACAAGTGTCCCCACCAAGCTTTCGCTTAAATATATCGATGAGACCAGTACACCGGCGTTCGTCGTAAGGCCGTACACAATTGTGGGAAATAATGCCAATAACGAGCAGATCAGATGCGGGGGTACTCCAGTGAAGCTTATGGAATGCAAAATATTCGGAACCGTCCTCTTCTACAACTTGAAATGCTCCAAACGCAGTTAAGGCGTCTTCCCTATAAAAGAGCACCCCATTTTTGAAAGCATACCCTGCCAGAAGTACTAGCTTACAGCGTAACCCCATTACCGTATCGATGCAACAAGGAGCATAGAACACAGCCAACGATCCATGTCGGAAGCGAACGTAAGCAATAGCTCCAAGCGCACGAACGCACGCGAGAACCAAAATGCACGTTAGTACAATACAACCATGACCGATTAAGCTCCACACGTAGTAAGAATACACCATCGCCTCGGACTTCGTATTTTTTAAGCCTGTTCTGTTAAGTGAGGTGAGATACTTTTCCAGAGCAGTGGCGCACACGAGCTCGCCTAGCAGTACTGTTTCATGGTTAAACAGCAACCTCTTCAGAAAGCATCGAGATCTGTCTCCGATATACCGAAAAGACTCGAGCATCTCAAAGAATATTGATAAAATCCCGGACAGGTTGTAGCCTAACGAAATGTATTGGAGCCGTCCTATGGCCCCGTCGAGGGCTATTAACATGAATAGCTCGCCCATGGTTCCTTCTGCTAAGAAATATACCAGGAATAGACGCTGGAAATTTGTAGCATTGTGCGGGGATATTCGCATGCTTTCTTGAACAAATACGAGTGCTTCGCGCAGACAAATGATATGATGGACACGTTCACACCGTGTGCTGTGATGCAGACATAGTACAAAGGATCTTCGCAATAAAACAATTCGATACACGATCCAAATGGATCCAATCGCACTGTACCAGTACGAACAACGATATCCTGTTGCTGCTTGATTTGTGGACAGTGCTGCCCTATTGCTATCAAACGATCCCAGCGCGCTTACTCGTACATATCCCTTTTCATCACTAGCACAATAAGAACCAGCCCCCTCCTCATAGAAAGCGTAATACCCTAAACTTCCATGGTAGAGGAAGTAACTCAGTGGAAAACTATCCAGTTCGCAATCTCCTTGTGATACGGACGAAGGCTTTGAATGTTCGATTCCAACAAAATAAACTCCGTGCACATTATACTGCGGGACAACGAAATGACACAATCGACTCTTTTCCAGGGTGAAGTAGTGAATCGGCAGAATGTTCCAGTAAACGTTAGCAACGTACAGCTCTTTGACAGGGCACAGTGTGCTTAGATCAGTGACCATTCTCGCTGAGTCGATTTTATTTATCAAGTGCAATGGAAACTTGTGTGGTGTCACCAAATGGATGAAACTACGTAATTGCAATATCATAGGAAACAGCCCCAGACCCATCCACACCAGTTGAAGTGCATACTTTCCCCGTATTCGCAAACTGTACTGTGCGCTCCCTTCAGCGCGTGATACATGCACTTTACCTTGTTTCTTGTCCGAACAATCCACTCTCATGACAAATGCGGTTCACAGAAATTTAGTGTCCGTGCTGATGGGGTTTGAAACGCCACTTATATTTGGTCGCAGTGAATAATACAAACACTTCGACAGACCCGCTAACTACTTGCATGAACTCCCAACGATATCTCTTAAAATGCTGCTGGTAACGCTACATATCATTGGAATGCCTCGCGTACGGCTGGACGGCTTGAATCCACTTTTACCGGAGACAGTGTTCGGGGACAACTCGTCTGTATGGAAGATACCACTGGGCGACTTGCAAGTTTGATCGTAGCAGGCTCCAAGCTTACACGATTGTTGAAGGCACCCTGGAGCCGTCGGTGGGTACCAATCCCAGCAGTGGGCCCGCCAAGTATTTGGGTAAATACGGTCACTATACCTGTACAAAAGCGTTCAGGGCAAGGTTGAACTTGCTTCCCTTTAATAACTCCAATTACGAACAAATCCCGCCGCGGAATCGCGATCCAGTACAACTTGTGCAGCACCAAGAATTCTTGTCCATCTTCCTCCATCATCTTCATCATCCCAAACGCTTTTAGTGTAGCAAGTTTGTAGTACAACTTGGTATTCTCATACGAGTAGCCACTCAAGACAACAAGTTTGCCACGTATCCCCAGTGTTGTATCCACACAGCACACAGTGGTTAGTACCGCAAAACAACCATATCTCCATCGCATGTAGATTATAGCCCCAAGGGAACGGACAGACACCAAAACCAGCACACAACCGAGAACGATGACACCATGACCAACCAAGCTCCACACGTAAGGCGAGACAAACACGGCTGCGGGTTGGGAGTGCTTAAACCCTTTTGAAAGGTTCAAAGCGGTAAGGTAGTGCTGCATCGCACCAGAGCAAATGCACTCGCCGAGAAGCATCGTCTCGTAGTTGAACAAAAGCCTCTTAAACAGGCAGCGCAGTCTTTCGCCAAGCCAGCGCATGGTTTCGAGCATTTCAAACAGCATTGACATCACACCGGATAAATTGTAGCCCAAAGAAATGTACTGTAATCGCCCAATCATCCCGTCCTGGGCAATCAACAGGAATAAATCACCCATCAGTCCTTCTACCAACAGATACAATAATACGAGTCGATGGTAATTCCGGGCATCGTACGCCGAAAGTCGCATGCTCTCTTGAAGATAAATTATAGCGCCTTCTAGGCGAAGGCTCTCACCCATGCGCTCACACCTTTTGCCATACCTTTTACAAGATATATAACTTCTCCTGAGCATCAACACACGATACGCTATCCACACAAATCCACTGATGCCGTACCAGTATGACTCGCGATATTCGGTACTACCTCGATCATGAGCAAGCTGCGCCCCATTGATATCGTATGTTCCTAAGCCTCCCACTAACACATAAGCAGTTTTGTCGACGGTACAGTACGTTCCTTTAGCCTCTTCGTAAAACGCGAAGTAGCCGATGCTACCGTGATAAAAGTAATGCTTGAAAGGGTAACTTTCGTTCGTGCACCTCGATGGTGTTGTTGACGAAGCGTTGGTTCGATCGTTCCCAAGAAAGTAGTTGCCATGAATGTTATATTGCGGCACGACAAAGTGGCAGAGCTTTCCATCCTCATCTTGAGAATAGTAGAGAGGCGTGACATTCCACCAGATGCCAGCAATGAAAAGTCCTTCAACGGGGCAGTGGTCAGGCAAGTCGGCCGTCTCGTGTACGTCTGCCTCCGCAGGCAGCAGACTCTTTGAAATCTTGTGCGGTGTCACGAACCGCGCGTAGCTTCTCGCCTGGAGCAGCAGCGGTGCCACGCCAATGCCCACCCACACCAGGAACAGCAGTTGCCGAACCGAGATCGGGTACCTTCCGCGATCACCCAGATGCGGACCTCTCAGCACCAGACTGCTGTCCAGGTTACGGACGTTCATCATACCCTGAGATGCAATGCCGCAACAAAGGTCTTACTTAGCAACTATGATGGCTATTGTAATACACCAAACCAGGCAGTACATGCCACGCGAAACCAACGTGGCGTTCATCACGCGGCCGACTATTTTCAACCGGTCACGTTCCAGCGCATTGGACACTTTGAGCGTTCGGTTACATCAGGCGTCACGACTAACCTCCCGAGACCCTCACGGCGCAGTAATAACAATTGTGCAGCACACTCATCGAGGTGAAGCGGGTGTTGTGGGCAATACATTGCGAAGGCCGCCGCTGACGCTTTTGCCGTGGGTAAGACCATTGGCCGCTCACTTCGCGCTTTTGCGGTGATACAGCGCCCGCGTCACGCCTCGCGGTGCACCCGTGATGGGGACAGCAACGCGCTTCTCTTTCGCGTTGCAATGCTCGCGAGACCGACTGGTCATGGCCACTGCCGCTTGCATGCATCAATCGCGGTATAGATGCAGTGTGTATTGCGGGCGTGCGGTGGGGGCGGCAAGGATAGGCTCCATGCAAACATCCCTCAATGCGCAAGCAGATTGAAGCCGACCGGGTCCGCCCTTGTCTTTGTTGCTGTGCGCTCTGGATGGGCTTTTAGCAGCGGCTGATGCCCGTGGTCTGGTCCAGACTCTGGAGCCCCTCGGATTGATCTCTAGACGAGAGTCTAGTCCCCATTTCCGAATCGGAGTAATGGTGCAAAAGTCGACTCAGAGCGTCCGCGTGGGCATCATTGGCGGTGGTGCCGCTGGTATCAGTACGTTCACCTCTTCGCTCCTTCAGTCTAAGAAACGCGTCCGTCTCACGTAATGATGCCGACGCAATTTCGACAGTCGCAGCCAAGAGCTTGAAAGAGGTCGGCCATGACGTCGTGGTGTTTGAGAAGAGCTCGCACTTGGGGGGTATCTGGAAGTACGATGACGCCGCTGACGCGCCATCCTCGGTGCTCTACAAGGTGCACACTGCTCAATGGAGTAACCGTGACTTTATGATATGATGCTGACAACCAAATTTTCAATGTGTTCATGTTGCTGCTGCTGTTCACATTGTAGTCTCTGCACACAAACCTGCCGACATCCATCATGCAGCTGAAGGACTTCCCTTTCCAGACTGGTTGTCCCAGCTACCCCTCGCACGCCGACGTGCTGGAGTATCTCCAAAACTACGCGAAGCACTTTGGTGTTGACGAATTGGTTCGCACAGAAACGAAGGTGACGAGCGTGTCGAAGATAGGAAAACACTGGAAGGTCAGCGTGGAGTCCAAGGAGAAGGGGGCATACGACGACGATTTTGACCGCCTGGTGGTGGCTAATGGACACTTCAACAAGGAGTGGCAAGCCCCGATAAAGGGGATCGAGCACTTTCCGGGTGCTGTATCGCACGCACGCTCCTATCGCACCCCAGAGCCATACCAAAACAAGCGTGTGCTTGTCATCGGTCGTGGACCATCAGGCCAGGATATATCTCTGGAGCTGGCAGAAAGTGGAGCAAAGGAGGTGTATGTTGCTGCTCTGGATTACGACAAAAGCATTGTTGATAAGAAGGACACGCGCATTCTGAAACCAACAATTGATCACATCGCTGAGGATGGCACTGTGGAATTCACGGATGACTCCTCGATCACCCCTCCTGATGCGATAATGCACTGCACAGGGTACCTGTACACCGTCAATGACTTCTTCCCGTCAGAACTTCTGTTACCAGCCACTGAAGTGGCTCCGAATACCTTGAACGATGAGGAGGTGGAAGATTTGGGCGGGTCCGTCTTAGCTGGAACAGCAGTAGCCCCCGTGTACAAACACCTGTTCTCCATCGAAGACCCCAGTGCCGTGTTCATCGGACTCCCGTTTTCCAACCTGCCATTCCTGTGTTTTGAACTTCAGTCCAAGTGGGTTGCTCGAGTGTTTAGTGGTTCTGCCCCGCTTCCGTCTAAGGAGGAGATGTACGATGATTTTTATGAGACCGTACGCAAAGTTGATGGGCCGGCCCGCAAACTGCACTCGTTGAGCGGACTGCAGAAAGATTACTTCACGTGAGTTGGAAACCGCGCTTTGACGATCGTTGCTGATATGCCAGACTAACACTGACAATTGGTTTGGTCTGCATAATAACAGGGAGATTGGAGCTCGCTCTGGCACTTTAATTAACGAGAGCATCCACGAAATGTATGAGGACGCCGCCTACCTGCGCTTGAACTTCCCACATGACTTTCGCTCGGCAGACTTTAGTCAGGACCCCGCCACCGGAAAGTGGGTCCGTCGTCATCAGCTTGGTGACGCCGCTGCAGGTGAACTTGTCAAGACTTTCAGCTAGAGCCGTACATGTGCTTGCTCTCATACATGTACTACAGGGAGGTCAAAGTCACGTACCCATAACAAGCATGCCTAGGTTTTTCATGTAATTAAGCGTATCGAGATTTGACCCCAAAGGCAGCTGGCGCTAACCAAGCGACCGTGAGCGGTTGAGTTGCCCTACGGCAGACACAGGAAATAAATGCTTTCCAAAAGCTTTGTTTTGGTTAGTTTATCACTCAATTTCGGCTACAGATTGGTATCCCAGCCGAAAGATTCAAAAGACTCACTTGACATGGATAATGATCGCGTTGGAGACCATGTAGGCTGGGAATCACCCAAAAGTAGCCCCCATGTAGCAAATGAGGTATCGCTTGAACCTCCCGTTGAATCTGACGCTGGAGTTAGTTGCTCAGTAGTGTTATATCGCGCAAGCTCTTCAGGCTTTTGGCTATGTACGAAATCTAGACACGGTCGACAAACGAAAACTTGCTTTTTCCGGATCACCACGTGCCTCTTTTTGGGGTGGCGGTCCAGCACTTTGAAGACGCGTTCCTCGCGGCAGTTTGGACACACTGGCGCTAAGCATAAAACACAACTGCGCTGATCACTGTTGCGACTACGAGCCGAGCGTGCAAACGCCACAGAGCACAGTGAGCAGTTCAACGAGTATCCGGATATTTCGTTGGCTAGTCCTCGTCGACGCGCGCTTTTCATGTTGGCAATGCACCATTGCAACTTCTTATGCTCGGACAGAATTGGAGATCTGAAGAATCCGAGAAGAGACTGCCATGTGGAACTAATAATGAACGATTCCATAAGGTTGCCCAACGACTCCACATACTGCTGTATGTATACGTCCACATTCCCGTTTTCTAGCTCTCGATATAACGCGCCAAACATGAACTTCCCGCGGATCATGGGCTTTGGCAGCGGCGGACACTCCAGTAGCGGAACGGGTTGCAATAAATCGTATCCGATACGTTCTCCATCTTTCGTCGTGATGACTCCGGTCGCCGACAGCAGCACAAAGTCTCTGGGTCTCACAACTTTGCTCACGAGCCACGGCAATCGGCTCGCCATGTACATAATGGACAAATTCTGGAATGGTTTGTCCTGAGTCGGCCCGACGAGTCTCGCGAGCATTGCTCCGCCGATTTCTTGGCTCCCGAGCGTGGACACCCGTACTTTCAGCGATTCAAACGTGGGGATGCTCATCCCGTACATCACCTCCGACAGCGGCGCCGGAATCGTGCCGACCATGAGGAGAACACATGGGTCTTCCCAGGTGTCCTCGGGCAGATGGAGGTCGGTTCGGACGTGGCGCACGCGCTCAGAGTAGAGCGACGCGTTGTGCTGTGTCTTCTGCAGCTTCCAGCGTGCGCTTTCGAGACTCGCGTGGTGCCGGGGCGTGATGCCTGCCAGGCGCTCGTCATAGCTGTGCAGCGTGCGCTCGAGCAGCTGCAGGCTGAGATCGTGGCAGTGCTGCTGCTCCTCGAATGAGAGCTGAAGCGGCGGGAACGGAGACCTGTCCGGCAAAGTGTCCTCCTCAGCCATGTTGGTCAGAAATCGGCTGGTCCGTCGAGACACGTTCTGAACTCATGGGACGGTCTGTCCGTGAATGCCAATCACTGATTGGGCAGATGTGGGCTAGGGATAACGGTAACTGCATCCTAAAACTGGAGAGAGAGAATCAGAACGTCCATTTACTTTAGTTAGGGGAAATGACCAAAGAGGTTCGAAATGCGACCAAAGGTGTAAAGCTGTGACGGTATGTCTATGCGGTATGCAGCTGGAAATATTACGAAATTTTGTGACCAAAGAGGTATGCGAAAAAGTTTAGCTGTGTATGAAACCACTGTATAAACCTCGTGTACGATATCGAGGGTAACATCCAAAATGGCTCTTATACGGAACTGGTCTGCTTTAGGAACAAGACTCAACTGGGGGGTAGCACCTCCAGACCCCCGCAGCAGAAAAAGCAAATTTCCGTGAAGGCAATCGGTCCGTTCGCCGGAACGTTCGGCCATAGGCCCACCTCCGCAAATACCGCGCGGGTTTGCTGCGGCTACGCGACCTCGCTAATGTGGAGTTCTACCCGCTGGGCGGGGACGCCAAGGAGCTGGCAGTGTACATTGTCAAGAACGCGGGCCGTCTCATATCGAGACTCTGGAGAAGGAAGTGTGTCGTGTAGGATCACAACGAAACTCCCCGTTCCGGATAGGAACGAGCCCTACCAACAACACTCTCCCTTCCCCGAAAGGTCGGTTGAGCTTTGTTGGGATAAATCTGAAGACCAGATCCGATCCCTTGCACCGGGCTGGACGATGCCACTGTGCACTGCCGGTTAGGTAGGTGTACCCTCAAATGTGCACCGCGAACCACGAGCGAGGGTTCGGATGTGTAGTGGGCTTACTTAGCCCACTACTTTAGCTTACACGTGTGCGCGACGTGTAGGAGGAAGCGTAGGTTTATTTATATAGATTAAGTATATTTAACCCTGTAAGTATAGTTAACCTAAATAAAGAAGTATTAATAACCCTTTTTGGTAGAAATGAGAACTGAATTTGAAATGTTAACTTCGGCCATGCCTCCTAAAACTGATATCTATAAAGAGAGGATCTGCCAACGAGTGGTTGGCAGAATCTCTATCCTAATGCATGCTTCTTATTGGCAGATATCTGTTGCTTTCTGCCAATAGTAGTGCTTCCTAC
>BSXT01000828.1:0-20782 GCA_030267785.1 Phytophthora fragariaefolia | reverse complement strand
GGCAACCAAGCCAGTCGAAACCTTGGGAAGCCAGCTGAGCTCACTGACTTCCGCCTTGAACCCCGTGCCCTCCACCAAAGGATGGACGGCAGCGCGCGAGCGCTTTTACGGGTCACCGAGAGCAACGGCTACTCGGCTAGAAGAGTTACGGCACCCCGGCTGACGGGCGTACCGGCTCGCTGTCTTAGCAAGACTTGTTCTTGCGCACTCGGCGAGATTGCCCTGCCCCGGGCCGACTTCCTCTTGGCGCTACCTGTCAACACCCTACAAGCTATGCCTCTCGGGTGCTGACGGCAGACATAATCCAGCCCACGCAGGGACTTACCGGAGAGTGTACGCTTGGTTGGGACTTAGAAGATTCTGCACTGTTTAGATCTTATGTTCCTGAAGAGCCGCTAGGGCTCTTTCTACTGTCTCCTACATTCCAATACAAATATCAAGTATAACGAGGGCGGTTTTGGATCTCAAACCGCCCCCAAACTTCTCCTATGTAACCTACACCGTAATTCGCCAAGTCGGTGGCTCGGCTGGAAGTACCGTATCCGCTCTCAAACCGATACACTTTTCCGCTCTGAATATGAAACACCGGACATGTATCCATTCAGTACCGTGACCGCTCGCAACTTGAACCAGGCGACCGCTCGTAAATTGAAACAGGGACCGTTCTTGGCTACATCTGGCTAGGGTCACCCGTAATTGGGACCCTAATACACAGCGACCACAAAATCGGTGTGGCGCTACACCACACCAACCTCAACTAACCTAATCTGGACTTTGTCTGTCTGTCAGTCCGTCCGCTTCCTGTCTTGCGGCATCGTCCTGCCCTGTCGCATATCCTGGGGGCCGACCGGTGCGCGTTTCTAGCCCACCCTGTCGCATCCCACCATCATTCGGACTGGCATCTATTTCCAAAAAACTACAAAAATAGCCTTGCGTGATATTTATAACGCGATCTGATTGGCCAGATCGCTGCCGAGCGTTAGCGGGACACGATTGGCACGGCTTACACAGTAATAGACACGACATACACACCAGACACGATAGACACGATAGACACGATATAGACGGAGGACGGTAGGCACGACATGTATGGTAGACACGATAGACACATAGCCACGGTAGACACGACAGATGTAAACGATATGATTGAAACGAAGGGCAAGGTAGACCCGATAACCACGATCCACTCGATAGTCACGTTGAACACGATTGCCACGAATACACGATAGACACAATAGACCCAGACACGTAGACACGATAGACGGTAGATATGGCAGACACGATAAAACGAAGACACGATACTCGGTGGACACGATAGACATGGCAACCCATAGACTCCATTGACACGGTAAACACAATAGACCCGACATACACATCATATACGATAGGCACGATAGACACGGCAGATACGATAGGCGACATACACGGTAGACACGATAGACACGATTAACACGATATGCATGGTAGACGGGTAAGTCACGATAGACGTGATAGACAACGTGAACGTCACCGTATATACGCGGACGTAATATATAAATACTACTAAATCCCAAGACAGTCCACCTCCTCTTCGCTCCTGTCGACTACGCAGTAGTGGAGCGAGCTGGCGCAGCGAGAGGAACGGGTTGGAGCCCAACCTACACCACAGCAAACTTCGCCCGCCGAAGCGAAGCGGAGGCGGGCTAGCCCAGTAGTGGAGCGAGCTGGAACAGCGAGCGCAACGGGTTGGGACCCAACCTACACCCACCGCCGCGAAGCGGCGGCGCCCGACTAGTAGTAGTATTACTATAGTAGTTGATTATAAGTATCATCGAACATCTAAGAGACGTAACGCCCGTCGCACTACCCTCGCTCTCAGCCTCCATACGCCGAGTTTTATTCTGGTTGCGCTTAAACAGTACCGCAATATCTGCGCATTGCTGTTCTTGTGCGTCGACTGTTCATGAGCATCCCTCCGAGGAGAATACTCGCTCTTGAAACGCGTTAGAAGTAGCTCTACCCAATCCAACACGAGCTAGCGCAGCTATACATGGAAATTATACACTTCTAGTCTTGCGAAACCAGCTGAGAATGTCAACACGCTCTCAAACAGTGTCTACCCTCCAGTAGGGTGCACCACCCTGTCGAACCAACGATACTGGCGTTGATAGTTCTTGGTATTAGGCTTATCTTTCGAATAAAGTACGGCAACAGAAACCGAATGTCACGTAGCGCGGAGGAAGCTTGGCGTGGTCGGCGATGCCGAGGCCGAGGCTGGCGACGGTGTCCTCAGTAACGGGCCTGGGAGCTTTTTACTAACTTACACATGCACTATGGGAAGCCAACTCAACTGTGATTCATTATGGGCTGGAGGCCTCCAAACCACATATCCTAAGGAAAAGCTTCTGGTTGGCCAATATTGGGCTGCAAACCAAATATCAGCCAATCAGAGATCACTTAATTTTGCAACTCAGTCTGAAAGCCGTAATGGACCCACAAGTGTAACCTGGATGTTCCCGTTACATCATCCCCCTCTCAAATCAGTGCTCACCCGGCGCGGGGAAAAATACGGGCAGGTCTGAGAATGGGCTCGAGGCGCGGCGCACAGCACTGCGCCAAGCGGCAGCAACCCATTTCAAGTCTCGATATCCAAGCGGCACATGTACTCCGACGGCGCACGCAACAAGGGCAGCTCAGTGCCGCGTACGAGTGCGGTACCCGCTGCGCCAGCACCAGTGTCATAGTCGGCACCGGCGGCTTCGAGAACTATGGCAATCGGGGGATCGGCAATGGCCAGCGCGGCGACGGCGTCATCTTCAGCATTGCGTCCAAGATGATTCGTAAGCTCGGCAGTGACCGCGGCACTCGCACCAGCCGCGGCTTCCACACAAGCGCCAGCGATGAGCAGCATTGCTGCAGTCCCATCTGCACCACGAAGGCAAGCAGCGCGACCGCGGCTTCCTCCAGTAGGGACGCGGCGCCTCAAGCTTCAGCGCTGACCCCACAGTCCGCGCAGATTATCCTGACTGTTCCACCGGCGATCCAGCTTATTGGCGCCGACCCGTCGGTGCCGGACGCGCCACACTTCCTCGACCCACAGCCCAGGCCCCGGCAGCTCTACGACTTCTCCGATGCCATCACGCCTGACACCAGTGACACGATGATCAGTCACTGGCAACGGTATCGAGCGCTCCGCGGCAAGTGGTTGGGAGGACCGATCTACAACTCGCTCCAGTATTCGTGGTGAGCTCTAATCCGACGGTGGAACGACTGCCGTACACGAGGCGAGTCGTTTGTGCGGTGGCTCGAGTTCGAACACGAAAAGAAAACGTCCAGTCACCCGGCACGCTGCGTGAGCTTGTATGCTGCATGGCGTGGGACTCGGGTCGTATCTACTTGCTGAATGTCTCGGAAGAGTGTCCGTCGTGTTCGGCTGGAGCGCGTCCAACGCGCGCCGATTGGGGCACCGAAGCCGTGCAACGGCGACTGGATAACTATGAAAGGGAATGGATAATACGCTATAAAGTCGCCCTATCGCAATACCGCAACGCCATTTCGCACGGCACGGACATACGCATGTGCAGCTCCGAAGCGCGCGACCGTTCTCGCAATCGTTAGAAAAGATGTAACCGATACCTCGGAGATTCGAGCAACACATCCGTCCTCGCAGTCTCGCGAGAATCGGAAGCGGCGACCACGTCAGCGAGCTGAACGTCGGGGGTACTGGGAACAACAAGCTCGGTCGTCGTCACAGTGGCGTCGCTAAGGCGACGCCCACGATCAGCAGTGAGCTCAGTCGACGTCACAGTGGTATCAGCCCACGTTCAACAACTGAGCCAGCAGCCTGGATTCCAGAATGTGACGCATCCGATCGTACCGCCTGCGTTACCACCGAAGTCTCGCTCGGCTCCCGGGCGCGAGACCGAAGTACCGTATGAGCCGTATGATTGGGGCCGTACGCGCGATTCAGATCGGGCACATTGCGAAGGAGTCGCTTGAGCGACTCCAGTGTATCATCGTCCAGCGGGAAGCCAAGCCGGCGCACCCAATTGCAGCGGGGCTGCCGTAGCGTGAGTCAGAGCAAGACGTAGACTCCTCGATTCTGAGTACGAGTCCGTACGACCCCTATCCACGGACTCCTTTAGCCTAACACCAAGGCAACTAGACGCTTCGTGTCTTTTTCCAAGCTGCATGTATTACATCTTTGAGTACGACAAGGCCGCGCGGTGCATACACAACCGTAGCGAGCCCTCGGTAAACTTTCAGTAAAGGTATCCAATGTGTATATATGTTGCAGATATATTGCGGCCTACTGATTGAAGTCGTCATCGGAGTCGATGACGCCGACCTGCGTACCTAAAATGACAGACTCGTCCAACAGGTGAACCACGCCGCCTTCCCAATCGGCACGTAGTGGGGAAGGCTCCCGGCTACAGCACTAGTCAATATCTTAACATAACCTGCTTTTCTGAATTCGTTACAAATAGTTGACGCTGAAATACCGTCCCACGTGTTGTGCATCCAATGCGCCATCAAAACGCGATCTGGGGTCTTTATTGTATGTAAATAAAGATCGCACAGTGCTCAGCAAACTATATCCTGTTCTGCCTCAGCGCTTAGCGAAGTCGCAACGCCAGAAGAGCGATTCTTCTTTCTGGCTCCATTCTACGCTGTTTTGTATGCTTCCTCTATGGCGGCACGGCTATTACGCCACCTGTACACTTGATTCGACGAAGCCCTGAGCTTCCTTTCCATCAGCAATGTGGCTGAAGAAGCGTTTGAGCGTGGACTCCGTGCCAAACTTGGCATGCCAATTGAGCACCTCTAGCTTCTTGTAGTTGCAAACAGCGGTGCGATAATGCTTGGGTGTCTTTCGCCCAGGGTTATTTATCCGAGTTCGGTCTTTCGGTATTTTCAGGAGTGTGAGGCTGTAGCGAAACGGTAAAATACACGCGGTAGTTAAGGCGGTATCCAATCCGGTTCGAATCTGATCTGCGTCGCGCTGTTCAAATACGCTGCATCAATTGACTACATCTTATATCCAATAACTAAAAATAGTCGGTAGGAAAAGGTAGCGTGCATGTTTGTCTTTAAGAGAGAGATCAGTTCAAAACATTCGTCCTGGTGCTCAAGTGCCTGCCAACAGGTTATTAGCCCCTACGAACCTGACTCTGCCAACACCGATACCGCATTACAAATGGACCGCAATGACGAGCCCACCGACTCACCTGCCTAAGTCGGGACCGATTGAGACGCTATCGCAAAGGAGGTGCCGCGCGACGATGAGTCGCAGAATGCTGACGCAAGGGACAGTGAGGCCTCTGACCGGAGCACTGCACGAATGGACCGTCTTGAAGAACTCCTCGAGGGGTTGATGCGCAAGGTGGCACTGGACCACGTGACCCGACATGTACTTCCGCGTTCACTATCGTCGGACCCATCATCTGTCGGAGCGAGCGCTTTTGGGAAGTTCCTGAGAGCGCAAGGAGAGAGAATGCGAGTAGACTCAATCGAATCGACCCGATGGCACCTGCTCAGCCGATACAGAGCCACACATCTCCAGCGTACTGGGGCCAACAGCCAGGGCCGCCGCCACCTCATTCGTCGCCTCAGCAACACCAGCCTCAGCAATTTCGCCCACAGCCCAGCTTTGGGCTAAGATTCCGACGCTGATGGAGATGAGGCTTCCCTTCAGGAAGTTCTGCGGCTAGGAAAAGTACCCCGGGTTTGGTTGTGGGTTTCAGGAGTGGGGTCTGCGCTTTATTGACGAGCTTGTAGCTGCACAACAAATGAGCGGTGCCAACTGGCCTGAGGAGTACAAGGTGCGGCTACTGAGCCGGTACCTCGCCGGGCCCACCTTGACCTCCTTCAACAGGCAGAATACTACCTGGCTGCTGGAATTGTACACGCTGGTCTACCTCATGGACAAGATGTTGCAGCCCTACGAGACAACAATCACAGTGAGGCAAGCATCTAGAATGATGGGAGCGCGCAAGAAGCAGGAACGAAGCTGGTCAGCGCATTACCAGTACTTGGTAGCCGTTGCGTCTGCGGCTTAGTGCCCCCTCAAATGGTCCAGCAATACATATGTGAATCAGCGCCACCGCGTCTGAAGGAGGCCACGCACACGCGCATCATGAAGATACGGACGGAGTACTTGGCGCAAGCATGGGAGCTCGCGGACTTCACCAGCATCTACGAGTATGACATGACTGATGCGGGTTCAAACGGGCGCGAAGCTCGTGGTGCCAACCAAGATGGTTGTGGCACCGGGTTTGTTGACACGAGCCGAAACATCACCACTTGACGAACACGAATGCTACGGGCACATCAAGCGAAATTGTCCAGAGAAGGACAAGTCTAGCAAATCTGGGAAGAAGGCCAAGTTTGTGCTGGTAGCAGACGCTCGGCTCACTGGGGGTGATGATGCCTGGATCATTGACAGTGGCGCAAGCAGACGCCTGGTTGGTAACGAGGACTCTCTGATCAATGCAACGACTTGTGCAGAGAGATGCAAGATGGCAGACGGCGAATGGCTAACCGCGTCTAAAAGAGCATGTTTCTGCATCGAGTAAGTATTGACGGCTCAGAGCACGACGTGGAGCGGAATGACGTCTACCACTCCGCGCAGCTGACCCACGACATTATCGCCTACGGAAAGTTGGAGTCCAAGGGGGGGAAGTGACATTGGCCTATGTGACTGGCAAGCGATACATGGTCCACAACTCGGATGGAGCGCGCGTATTCGAGGTTCACAAGCGTAACGACGTGCTGGTCATCGACACAAACGGCCACCAGCAGGCGGTAACGAAGAGTAAAACCGATTTTTTTGCTTCGGAGGAAGCGGCGAGCGACACTCGCGCAACGGACACGGAGTGCACGCTGATGGAGCTGCACACCAGACTTGGAAATATCGCCTATGACACTGTCGAGAGATTGGCTGATCAGGCCGGCTCCGGGATTAAGTTGATGGAGCGGAAACGGCCCAATTGCTTGACTTGAGCTCATGGTAAGTAGTCAAAGCACATTTGGAGTGATGGCCGTAATAACTTTGTAAGGTCCAATGTACCGGGCGGCAAGTGGCGTCGGCCTTACGTGCCAACACGAGCCAAATCTAGGTGGGTCGTGTCAAGTAAATATTGGTCCCCGGGGAATAAGGAGAGACCTTGTTCTTCCGAAGTCTTCACACGAATCAGCCGGACGAAAATGACGCCATCAGCACTGACTGACAGGCTACTCTTAGCCACAAATCCGAGGTCTGAAGCCCTCCCAAACGTGTACCACATTAGCGCGAGCAGTGCAGCGTCCTGGTAGTCCTTCAAATTTGCAGCATCATAGTAGATTCCGTCCATAAGTATTCGCAGGTCCTCCTTGGTGCAGGCCGGCGCCTTCTTGACCGCCTCTCCCTCGCTTCGTTTCAAGCAATAGCGCTCCAGCGTTTGCGCCATTTCAGAAGCTTCTTTTCGATGGCAGCGCGGTGCTTAGGGTATCTGTCAAGCGACCAGTTTTTGACATGGCGATAGTAGCACATAACCGAGTTCCGCGCGAGCGGTTTCCCAGCCCTGCCATCCACAAAATCCAGGTACATGCCAAAGCGATCCATGAGCTTCACACATGCAGACCCGTCCTGGTCGTTGAGAAGACACGCAGCGATGAAGCCCATATTAACATCCTCTGACGTAAGGAATCGCTCAAACGCATTGATCGCAGGCTTGCTGGAGCGAGGTCTTGCAGGCCCATTGTTTCTTGCTGTCTGTTGTCGGCAGAGTCGCAGATATAAAATTGATACGTGGCAAACTAGTGGTTCGTATGTCTTGTTCACATATACCGGGGGGGGGCTGCCGACATTATACGTCGACACGAGGGTCGGCAGCGCACAACCCTACCCCTATTGGCGATGATTGGTTGGTAGACTTGTAGCCAAAGTTTGATTGGTGAATAATCACGGTTCTGGTTTTTTATGGGCATGATTACCATAGTTTATTCAAGATAAACTCAATCTGTCGGCAGCTTCACGATATTCATCCTTATCTCTAATGGTGGTGAAAGAGGGGGTGAAAGCAGCAAAGTGTGCGGAGCAAAAAAAACTGAAAGACTTCTGATGTGTGTGCTAGGAGCATGCTATCGAGAGGCCGTGATCATGCTTGTTTTCATCATTCCCGACTCAGGGCTATGTCGGCGCTCTCAGATGTGCAAGTGGTGAGCGAGGCGATACTTTTCCTGTCGTTAGCCGTCGCATTGGTGATTTGAGAGCCATGACACCGATCCTCCCATATTAAGTGTCAGGTTTATGTGGTATCAGAATTTCCGGGTAACATTTTACACTGGTATTAGGGTTGTTTTTAGGATTTAAGAACGGAGAGTATGTTGCCACATACAATTCCAAGAGAAAGTACGAGTATGTGACCAGTTGTGACTGCAATTTATTGACGGTTAGAGCGAAAATATTTATTATCGCTTGTAAAAACTTATAGGGTAATGTAAAAACTAATATATGGTTGCAACCACTCATTCGACAAAAAACAAGCTCGAAGACAAGTAGCCCGCCGCGTGTCCATCAAGCGTGCTGTCCTTTCCAGATGCGGAGGACGCGGGGCAGGATTGGCCGCGACGCATTGGCCCTCAGACGACCGAGCATGAGCGCGCGTACCAAGAACCGCACGCATCAAGGACCGGTGGACGCGCTACGTGTTCAACGACACTACGCACCAGTTGAACGACGTCCACGTGTCGTGATTGCCTTGGTCTGCGCTAAGTTATCTTCCGTAGCATATAGTCTAGCTTTCGGTATTACGCAGTTTTAGATGTATTAATGCACGTATCAACATGATAGCTAGTCTTGCTGTTCCGACTGTCTTCTTCACTACAGCTATGTAGTAGCATGTAAATGCTGTTTAAAAACAGCATTTACATGCACACTGCAGCGGCCACCACGCCGTGTCTGACATGCAGTGATGTCAGAGCACAAAGCAGGGCACAGCCAATACCTCGCTAACCAGACGCGCGGCTGTCGCTGCTCGTGGGCGTTGAAGTCAAACTGGACTCGTCCGAACGCGCGGGTGAGGGAGAGATGCCCACTTCGGCGGCGCCACAGTGTCGAGCGCCCCCTGCGGCCAGTTATCGTGCTATTGATCCACTCAGTTGTTTGTCGGCTTTGTCGCTATAAGGATGAAGGGGGCGATGGTATGGCAGATGGAGACGGGGTCCATGACTCTCGTATAACAAGACCGCAGTGGATGTTAGCCTTACCAGCAGCAAAGCTGTGTAACATTACACTATGGAAGGCCCCGGTTAAATTACGCATTATGTGGTAGTACACAGTGGAATCGTTGCTTAAATTACGCAGTATGTGACAGTATGTGGCTCAAACTCGAATCAGAACTGTTCACATACTCGTATTTTATCTTGAAATTGTATGTGACAGCAGTCGCGGCCCTTTAACCCCTCCAGACCGGATGTAGCATAATGCTACATAGCCTATCCACTTATGCTGAATATATTCAGCATAAACTATTTTTGACTTGATTTTTGTATGGGTGTCCTTTCCCCCGTATAGGGGGCATACAAACATCAAGATAAAGAATTGTCTGGGTTCTGTACGCGCCTACACGTACAAAGAAAATGATTTGTCTAAATTCAATGGAATCAAAGTTGTAGGGTTTCGTAACAAAGAGAAAGATTTGAAGTAGTTCTTAGAGGTGAAGTCCAACGGGTGGCTCTGAGCACTCGTCTCCCCCTCCCTTTTCAAATCAGCCTCATTTGAGACTTTTCAGCCGGAGGACTCAAGTCGACCGTGAAGATGGCGAGGGGTAGGATCAAGCTGGTTCTCGACAGCGAGGTGACGGCACAGGGCCTGTCGTTCAAGTCTGTTTGGAAAGAGCTCCGAGAGCAGGGGTGGACACGAAAACCTCCACCAAGAAGCAGCCTGGACGATCAATACTTCTACATGCTTCCTGGCAGGAGTGCTACAGGAAAGGAGGGCCTGGGAAAGTGAGCTTCAATTCGGCGCAATTGAATCTGGAGATGACGTGGGAAAGGACGACGTAGAGAGTGGTGAATACGATTCAGATGAGAATATAGAACCTGGGTGCCTTCCAGAAGATGTTCTAAATGATCCTGAGATGACCTAAGCGGAAGTTACTACAGAGGTTTTGTTTGCTGAACAATTCTTGGAGCACTTTGTTGGTCAAGACAGCGTTCTTGCCGGGAATCTGAAGAATGATGTTTTGCGTGAAATGTCTACGTCTGGATGGGAAGATTGTGTACAGCCTGATATTGATGAACGTCTGGTAGTGCCCTACGAGCCTGTAGACAATTCAAGAAGCTATCCTGGTCTACGGAAAGGTTATTCGGGTCCCTCCGCGGAGGTACTATGGCATGGCGACTCTCCAATAGCATTTTTCTTCTTCTTTTGCCCGTGGCGCTGTGGCAACAGATAGCGGTATGTTGTAATGACTACCATCGCGATATGTTACCACTACGTGTTGATGATCTTTACCAGCGATATCGGAGGAAGCAACGACTGAATTTGAACCTACGTCAAAAGACTCGTCGGCACATTCAGCACGAGATGCAAACGATGAAACCCATCATGCCTCACGAGCTATGTCGCTTTAATGGTCTTTTAGTTGCGCGGGCTGTTGCTCCCAACCGGGAGAAATTGTCAAATCATTGGAGAACCACCGACGTTGGAGCCATATCTAGAGGTTGCTTCGGTTCGGTGCTGTCCAGAGATCGATTCATGGAGATATCGCAAACACGCCTTGAATATAAGGGTGACACACCATCTCGTGACTTGTGTTTCTGTATAGGAAGTATTGAATTCAAAAATTTCAAAAAACAAGATTCACGTGAGATCAGTTTCTGTACTGCGCATGGGGTGAATTGCCCTGGCACTATCTGGCATAAGTAGCATTATTCAGCTGTTAATGCAAATAAAGGTTCGGATATGCAGCTTAAACGCTACTTTAGCACGGTTTTGCCTCTGGTTTCTGTCTGTGTGCTTACCTTAAACATTTTGACATACAAACATCAAGTTTAATTATGTAGCATATGCAGTTTAACTAGTCCTGAGAGGTCCCGATCTGGAGGGGTTAAGAAAGACAAAGCTATCGCCTACAAGCACTGTCCTTGCCTTCAGTCCTATTTCTCGTTTCCTAACAACAAGCAACTGACGTAGAGGAACAGCAACACCAGCCACGAGCTAGAGGTCGACGCTGGAACGGTGTACGGGGCGGGGCTTGCGCTGGCTGCTGCGTCGACGGTCCTGTCGATGACGATACCAAAAAGCGAGAAGAGCTGCGTGGTGCATTTATAGCAGAATATGACAAATGTGCTTATAGCAGCAACTCGGCAGAACGACTGCGGTGTAGATGTAAGCATGAGGATAGATCACATTTCAACTTGATTTGATACCTCGCCCTTGGTCCAAAGAGAAGGGTTTCCGGATGCAATGGTCCAGTCGTACCAAAGCCTCGATGCCCTGATTCTACTGAAATGAGCGCTTAGTGTTTTGAGGTTTCAGGAACGACCCACTGGGTCGTTCCTGAAAACTATCCGCCTTGATGCCGTTTTCATGCCGCGCAGTATCTTCACTTTTTCGTCCGCTCAGACAATTACTGCTCGAACAGCTCATGACGACTGGTCCGTGTACAGCTGCACTTTAAAGTTTGCCTAAATTTAACCGATCTGTAGTTGTCCGCAATATATCTTCCATTTTGTTTTCTTTGTATATAATTCATTTCGCTTTCGCCCACGTTCCTAACGCGACTCACAACAACAACCGCACATGTAGCGATAACAAGGTACATATATAGCTTAGGCACAACGGCAGCTTCGCAATTAACTTTCGATTTTGCATGATTCAAGCCTGCCCGACCACTCCCTCGACTCGACCCGCAGCGTCCAACAAGAATTTATTCGATCCATGTTACTTGCGCGAAGAAAAAAACGAGTCGTTTACCAACCAGGGTTCGTAAAATGTAGTCTACTAGCACGGGAGTCCAAGTACCATACCCTACTTAGTTCTCCTCGAAGAGTGATCTGTCTGCTCAGATTGCACAAGCTGTGCCAATCCCAAACTGGCATTAGACTCTTACTGCTCTCTGTGTTCTCTGTGTGTGTGTCCTACGGCTCCGAGGGGGGGGGCTCTTGGCCTCACATCCTCGAGGCCTCCACGTGCGGCAGCTGCTTGAACTTCGGCAGCTCCTGGAACTTCTCGAGGCGGGACTTCCGGGTATCAGATACCACCGGATCACCTCCCCCTCCATCTTGGTGCGTGAGCACTGTAGACTAGCGGCTACACCGCGAGTGTTGCCTTCTTCCGGCGGCGCCTCTTCGGCACCGGCAACGCGGGGGCGGCAGTGGGCAGGCGACCAGCCAGCGCGGCCAGGGCCTCCGTCATGTGGAGTCTGTCGGGGCCGTCGGGCTTCTCATCGACGAAGCGGGCGAAGAGGACCGGTACGTCCTCCTTGATGACCTCAGCAGGCTCCTAGGAGGCCTCGACCTCGTCCAGCCCAAACGACTTCACTTGCAATTCCCACTGCGGCGTGTCGGGGCTGAGCCGACACGCTCTGAGGTCCTCCACCAGGTGGCTACCTTCTCCGTGAATGGCCTGCTCCATAAGTTCTTCGACCTGGCCGTGGGCAGCCTCACGGTAAAGCTGCAGCCGCGCGGCATGGCGAATGGTGATGGCGTACGGCTCGATGAGGTCTTGAACCTCAAACATGTAGTCGTTGAGGGCTCGCACGATCCTCTTGGGTCCCCGCCAGACCAGCGCCAGCTTGTTCCCGCTTTTGCCCGTGGCCGTCGCGGCCATGACAAAGTCGCCCTCTGTGAACCGAGGCAACGTGACACCGTGACGTCGAGCTACACGCTTTCGAGCAGCGCGCTTGCTTTTCTCACTCGCAGCAGTCATCTCAGCATGCATGCCGTCCAGTGCTGCACCCACTGTCTCCAGGTGCTCCCTCACCTGGGTGTCGACCGAGTCGACCGTCGTGGTCACCGCTTCTCGGGGGTGCAGAATGCTGGCCAGCTGTGCTCCACCTGGCAGCGCTGTAAAAGCTGTCAGCGGCGACTTGCCGTACAGCCTGTCGGCCGGCATTTGGTTCAGTACCCCCTGGACTACTGGTAGCACCCGTGGCCAGTCCTCGGTGCGTAGGCGACGCTCACTCAGCAGCGCTTTGACCGCCTTCAAGACCTCTCGGTTCACCACTTCCACCGTGCCATTGGCCCACGGTGTGTAGGCCGTGGTGAAGTGGTGGTGCGCCACAAGGGCGCGCTGGAGCTCCGTGATGACTTGGTTGCGGAAGTGGGCTCCTTGATCGGAGACCCACTGTCGGACGACACCGAACCGCTTAAACCAGTCCAGCAGCGGCTGGTAGACCTCATCACTTGTAGCTTGGACGCAGGCCACCAGCTCTACATAGCCGTTCATGTTGTCCTTGAGGACAAGGACGTACTTCAGACCCCCGGCGCCTTCCGCCATCGACAAGAAGTCGAAGTGCAGCTGCTCGTTGGGCTTGGCCGCCCGCAACGTCTCGCCCAGCGGCCGGGGGATCTTTCCAGTCGCCGTGACCATGCAGTGTATGCACTCGCTGACGAACACCGCCACGTCCTTGCGCAGCGAGCGCCACGAGAACAGGTCCTCTAGTGCCGTCGCGGTGGTCTTAGCCCCACGATGACCGGCAGCACCCGCACGCGTGACTACACCTAGTCGTAACTGCAGCTCCACAGCATCATCGGGGATCCACACGCGCTCGTCCGCCAGCAAGAAAAGCTGCCGGTCATCCGACCAGTACAGCGGCGGCTGTCTTGGCTCCCTCGAGTCCTTGGCCCTTCTCGCGAGCTGGGCTGCCCTGATCTCGTCCTCACTGGACCACACGAAGTCGACAGCGTTGAGTGGGCTGACGCGCTCAACGGTTGCCAGTCTTGACATCCTGGCACCGGTTGGCGCTGCCGTAGGTATCTTTGTGGCGCCCCAGCGGCTCAGGAGGTCGCCCCATACGTTGGCCTCGCCCGGCACGTGTTCAATAACGTAGATGAAGATCAGCAGTGACAGCGCCCATCGCTGCAACTTGTCTGCCTGATAGCGAGCCATCGCAGTGTCGGGTCCGTACGGTGTGAAGATGTAGATGAGGTTGCGGTGGTCCGTATACAGACGAAAACCACCAGGACGGAGAAGCAAGTACTCCAGCCTGCGCGTCGCCTCCACAATGGCGTACGCCTCCTTCTCGATCGTCGGTCAGCGGCTCGACGCACCCACAAAGCGCCCACTTAGGAATGCCAGGGGGCGGTGGTGCTGCTGCTCCTGTAGCAGCTGGACCTTACCAGGATCCAACTGCGTAGCCACAGCTCCCCATGAGTCCTGGCTAGAGTCGGTATACAGGCACGTCTCAGCTGTCGGGCTCGGGTGTGCCAGCGGTACCATCTTCAGCAGCGCCGCTTTCACAGCGGCAAGGTCAGTGAGCTGCTGGTCGCCCCAGCCGATCTGGTCCAACGGGAACTTGGCGAGCTTGGCCTTCTTCCGCGACCCGGCTGCCTTCATCGCCTGCTCCAGCACGGCATACAGGCCGGCTGTCAGTCGATTGTACTCTGGAATGCTCTGACGCATCCACTTCACGGCGCATAGGAATTGTTGCAGCTCGCCAGCCGTCTGCGGCGGCTGCATCTCCACAAGTCCTTGCACGCGGTCGGGGCAGTGGCGTACGCCAGCGGCGGACACCATCTTACTGCACCACTTGACTTCAATCTCGAAGAAGTCACACTTCTTAGCATGCAGCTTTAGCCCGTAAGCCTCTCACCTGGCCAGCACCTGGCCCAGCAGCTGCAGCAGCTCGTCCTCGGACTCGGCGTAGTCCAGGATGTCATCTAGCCACGCTAGGATGCCGTTGCCCAACAGGTCGCCGAAGATCTCCTCGACCACTCCCTGGCCGTACACCGCAGCGTCCATGGCACCCATCGGCACGCACGTCGGCGTGTACATGCCGCGGTGGGTGGTGAAGGTGAAAAGCTCCTGCGAGTCTTCGTGCAGCGGCAACTGCCAATACCCCCGGAACCAGTCCAGGGCAAAGAACACCTTGGCTCCTTCCAAGGCACCGAGGACGACCTCCAGCACGGGCATGGTCCACGGCATGGCCGCTCGTTGATGCCTTTGGTGTCAATCGTCATTCGTGGGTCGGCCGTCGGATCCGAGCCCTGCTCCAACTTGCGGACAAACCGCGGCGCAGATGCCCAACGGGAGCGGTGGTTCAGAAACACCAGCCCGAACTCCAGCAGCTTGGCCGTGTGGCGGTCAAGAAACGCCCTGTCGTCCGGTGAATAGCGCCTTGGCTGCGCCTTCGTGGGCTGCGCGTTGACCTTCACGCGCACTTGCAGCGGCGCTACTTTCTCCGGCGGGTCAAAACCCCAGACGAAAGCTGGCCTGGCGTCGCAGCAGGGTCTCCCGCAGTCGCTTGACCCCCTTCGCGGACAGACCCTTCGCTCGAGCCGCCGCGAGCTTCGAATCTAACATGTCGTGCACGGCTGAGGAGTCATGCACCCGCAGCGATGGCAACGCTGTGCGGTCTCGCGTCTCTACAGCGTCGGCGTTCTCGGTGGTCGTCGCGTGAGCTCCTGCTGGCATGCGACTCAAATGCGAATAGCCGTCAGGCGTCTTGAAGGCCAACACTTGGGACCCACTTGAGGACAGAGGCAACTGCCAATAAGCGGACGTGAGGTTCTTCGTCTTAAGGATAGTCTCCGGCGAGCCTGTGTAGCCGTGCACCGTGTCGCTGCCACCCCAGTCCTGTTCGGTAGGTGCCGTGTTGTCCACAAGTTCTTCGAGGGCCATCGTATCCAACGCGATGTCCCTCACGCGCGTCTGCGTCCGGCACATGCGCTGGAGCGGCGTTGTCTCGTCGTCGTCCCCCACTTACGCTTTGCCACCAAGCTCCCACTCCGACTTAATGCCTCGGGCACGCACAAGCAGCTCGTCGGCCGAGTAGCCGAGCACGGTCATGATGGGTCGTCCCAGCGTGAAGTCCACCGACGTGTTGCCGTCCTCCACCAGGCAGGCCAAGTTCCCTAGAATCAAGGGTCCGGCCGATGTGGCCAACTCAACCTCGCGGAACGTTACTGCCTGATGGACGACGAAGTCCTTGTCTCCGACCGGCGACAGTGTGCGCGGCGGAATGTCCGCCAAGAAGACTGGTGTTTCGCGGGCCTTGATGGCGTCCACGACGCCCTGGGCGACCACCGTATTGAGGAGGAGAGCGTGGACTTCCAATCCATCCACTCGCGCTTCAACTGCGCCTGATGGCGCTTTCTTTCCCGCTGCTTCATGACCAGGCTCGGCCACGGTCTCGACTCGACGCAAGGTAGTTGTAGGAGCCGCACGCTATGCGCGAAGTTCCGCCAGCAGGCGTTCGGCCTCGCCGGGTTGGGTGTCTGGGCAGCCCAGGACTTGATGCTGCGTCAAGCCACACTTGAGGCAGGTGCCGCGAGGACGTGCGGCGCCGTCAGGCTCTCCTTGCCCGACAGGCGGGCCTCCAGCTCCGCCACCCCGACCACCTGCACCTCCACGTCCACTCCGGCCACCACCACGCCCGCCGTTGCTACGTCCGCCGGTCCGATTATTACCGTCGCCACCGGCTTGACCACTACCACCGGGTTGCCCGGCACTTGCATCACCACCGCCACGACCTCCGCTGCTTCGCCCGCAAGAGGGGGTAGCGCTGATACGACCGCCGCCCCGCCCGCCAGAGCTGCTAGTGCTGGAGCGCGCAGCAGCTTCGGCTGCCTGCTCCCAGGTCATGAAGCCCCGCATGGGCTCCACGGCGTACTTGCAGAAGCCGATGGCGTCGTCCTTCAACGGCTTGAACTCCTGCAGCGTCAGCTTGGTTGCCACGACTTCCCGGAAGCTCACAGGTTCGAGAGCCTTCGTCAGGTAGCCCGCCAGGCGGTGCTGCTCGTGCTTGAACGCCAGGTCCGTGACGTTGAAGCGGTTGAGGATGGCCTTCATTTCGGCCTGCAAGTGCATCATTCGACTCTCAGGCTCCGGCCACTTGGTCTGCATCTTGAGGGACTTCATGGCCGTGTCAATCGACGCGTAGTTCACGCAGGTAGGCACCAGAGCCTGGCGAAACTAGTCCTTCAACTGCTCCTCCGTCATCGTCTCGGGCGAGGCTCCGCTGAACTCCCAGCGAGCGATCATGCGCCTCGTATCTGTCTCGATACACGCGCTGACGGGCATGGCCAGCACTGCTGCCCACTCCGTCTCCAGCGCGTTCACCTTCACCAAGTAGCCCTCGTACTTGTACATGAAGTCGCGCCGATATTGCATGGTGCGCCCCGAGTAAATCGGGAGCTGCGGCAGCGCCGGCGCCGCCGCGATCCTTCAATCCCTTAGTCCTTGCATCGGGCTCGCCGTAGGCATCTCGGCGTCACTCGCACCGTGACCTTCGTCGTCTCTGCGCTCGAAGGGGTTGGGGATCAGGATCTCCAGGTCTGCCGGACGCGAGGGGGACGGTGCGCTGTCCAGCCGCATCGCCGCCGTCCGTTCGGCCAGCCGCTCGTCCGAGTCGGCCATCTTGTCACGCGTGTCTTCGTGTCACGCGGAGTCTGCGCCTGCGCAGCACAGTAACTAAAGTCGACTTTGATCTGTCTGCTCAGATTGCACAAGCTGTGCCAATCCCAAACTCTTACTGTTCTCTGTGTTCTCTGTGTCTGTGTCCCACAGGCTCCGAGGGGGGGGCGCTCCTGGCCTCACATCCTCGAGGCCTCCACGTGCGGTAGCTGCTTGAACTTCGGTAACTGCTGGAACTTTTCGAGGCGGGACTTCCGGGTATCAGATACCACCGGATCAAAGAGGTTCTCCAGCGACTGGCCGAACTCGCCCTCGAAGAACACCTCCTTCGGCGGAAGGCGCACCGACGGCTTGGCAGGCTTGGCGTCAGGGTTCTCGTGACCAATCGCCACCACCACAGGGATGCTGTAGCGGTCCGGGATGTTCAGCGCCTTCTTCATTTTGGCTTGGTCCAGTCCTTCCATTGTGCACGTGGCGAGGCCGTGCACTTGGGCGGCGTACAAGAAGGTGGCGGCGACAAACGCCGTCGGCTTGTACGCCCACGCCTCCGTGGACACATCCGGGTCGTGCTCTCCCGAGAAGAGCTCTACGGCGTGCGGAACCTTGCTGAGGATTGCCTCTGGGATGCCGTTGTCGCGACCAAGCTGCTGCAATCGCGGCACATTTTGGTTGGGCTCTGTGCACACGAAACCACAAACACGTCATCAGCTCATATTTCAATGCTTAGTATTGTAGCGTACCGCAATCGGCCGCGAAGACGACCGCGACGGGAGCCTCCTTAACCTTGCGGGAATTCGAGTCCATCATGGCGCCCACAAGCTTTCCGCGGTCCTCGGCGGAGCAAACCACCATGGCGACGTAAGATTGTGTGTTGAATCCGGTAGGAGCTCGCTGTGCCGCGGCAACACATCAAGTCAGTCGACTGTGCAGTATTGTTTGGAACAGCCTATCTAGTTCTCACCTGTGTGAGCTTGAGAATCTCTCGGAGCGTCTCGTCCAACACAGGCTCGGGCAGGAAATACTTGCAGGTGTATCGGTTGCGGATCGCGGCTCCGAGTTGTTTGACCATCTTTGTAGTGAGTGGTGGGTAGTAAATTCGGAAGTGTGTACGAATCCTTCAAAGTTCCAGATAGCGTCTTGTGCAATGTGTACATTGGTCAACCCTTTGTAATCGATAAGGATTGTTGTTCACATAGCATTGAACTGGATAATGCATATCATATGCAGCATATGATACTGAGCTTGTAATCGATAAAAAAGAGGGGCTGGTTTACGACAGGTAGGCTCAGCTGGCGTGGAAGGCTTCATATTGTCTGGCCCACCGAATATCTGCACTGTATTAGGGAGGTTTCCACAGCCAATTTGGTCGCATAACGTTATACCGAAGTATTGGAACTGACCCGTGGTAGCAAATTTGTCGAATACTATTTCAATCAATTTGCATTTACTAGCAAATGATAACAAGCAGATGAGCTCATAATGAGAGCTTCCCCGTCCCCAAGAGCATTGAATCCGGTCCTTAAGCAGAAATCCAACCACCAGGTAGCAACCCGATAATTCAGAAGAGCTATGCTAGTGAGGAAACCAGTATCGTGCAAACATGGTGAAATATCCATCAAGCCAGCGTTTTGACAGTGACCTACTGGCAGAAAAGAGAGAAGGATTGCAGCTCCACACTATGCCATGCACATGTGCATGTACTCCGTATCCTCCTACTCAACACAGCCTAACGTTAATAGAAATCTAACAATCATTAATTGATACTTCCTCCGAGTGAAAATGATTGGTTAATTACACTACATCGGGGGTCAAACAACGTTTTCATTAGTGGGCTATTATGCATTGACCATCAGCTCAGTCCGATAGGGGACGAGGAGAGGCGGGTCATGCCTGCTTACTTGCTTTTTGGCTTGACTTGAAAGTGAGGAGGAAAGATCCACGCGTCCATCCAGTGGCACCAAGAAAACCGGTATTATCGGTATACCGGTGGCATCTATTTGAAGTGGAAAACATAATTCCCATGGAATATCGAGATAATTAGTTTTTGTAGGTGGTGGAAATGATTGGGATATTTGAGCAACTTCTTGTACAAGTTATCATTTCTACGACTAATAGATAGAGACGATCAGGGATGGCAATAAAAATATTTAAATATTTTTTCCTGCAAAAAAATAGAATATAAATATGCATTCATTTTTATTCGTTTAAGTACGGAAATTAAAATCTTCAGTTTTGTATCGGACATAATCTGACCCCCGCGCTCTATTCGGTTCAACCCAATACTTGCAGACAACCTTGAACTTGCTCTCGCGACCGCGATGCCACCGCCCGACGCAAGGTTTGCCGCAAGCAGGGCTGGCTAAGCCCCTCTTGCGATACTCAGATAGCAACAGTGTTTTCGGAGCTCCAAGTGATCTGATTTAGCGGGGGTTAACGTATAAAAATCGAATAAAAATAAAAAAATGAAATAAAAATATTTCTAGATATTTTCATATTGAATAAATCCTTCCATATTTTTTCTGCCATCCCTGAGACGATAGTGGACACATTGGCTGACATGACTGTGCTACGCTTAGACACAGTGTAATAGATCTGTTTGGATCGGCTCATATAATGACAGGACGCCAGTATGTACTTGCTAGCAGTTAGACGGCCGTTATTAGAGAATCGACTGCGGTCGCATGGAATGCTACGATGACGGAAACATACTATGATAAATAATATTAGACGAGTGATGTGCGGGGACGTGCTCGCTCGGTTGTGATACTCATAGCATTTGTACGATTACACTGCTGTACGAGGATACATTTTGGAGCGAATATTAGCGACACGAATTGGAGCGCATACACTAAACACGATAGGCATGATGATATACAATGTGAGCTCCCCGACAAGAATCGATGGATGGAAGAATGAATAGCAGTTGCTAGCGTAGCACGCTGTGTAGCAGGGCTACACATTCGGGCAACCTCCACATTAGTGCAACACGCACTAATTGATACATTCAGGTGGGCCACATGCAGTGTGGTCACCATTCATAGTAGGAAGCACTACTATTGGCAGAAAGCAACAGATATCTGCCAATAAGGAGCATACATTAGGACAGAGATTCTACCAACCACTCGTTGGCAGATCCTCTCTTTATAGATATCAGTTTTAGGAGGCAAGGCCAAAGTTAACATTCAAATTCAGTTCTCATTTCTACCAAAAAGGGTTATTAATACTTCTTTATTTAGGTTA
>BSXT01000826.1:0-25061 GCA_030267785.1 Phytophthora fragariaefolia | reverse complement strand
CTACATTTTTGCCAGTCGAATTGGAGAAGCGAAGAGGACCCAAGTGAATGTGAAGGTAAAGACTCCCATCGTTCCCGACGAAACACGCGAGGCTAAGACTTCGGAAAAAGGAGGTGCCATCTAGCTATCATGCTCTATACTTCACACAAAGCGTTTAACGTGCTGTATTCATGCTTAGCCTATATGGATTCTCAACTGTTCTGGTAGCAGGCAGACGCCGTTTCAGCTAGGGTGCTGGCACTGAACGACTTCGTTTTCCAATCACTCGGTCCATTTTAGCCAAGGCTTACGCGGACACGTCCACCCTGACCGTGTGGGCGCGTGGAGCGCCCCAAGCAGCCGCTGCCCGTGGCGCTTGGTCCGAGCATCGTGAACAACATCTTCCACGGCATCCAGCGCCCGCTCGCTGATGACCTGCTCCACAATGGGCTCCTGCGTCTCCTCCGAGGGGGCTTCTTCGGCTTCCTCCGTCTTCTCGTGGATGAAGGAGCAGTCGTCGCTCTACTTGCAGCCCTCGGGCGTGTTGGAGAAGCGACACGGGATGTCGCCCTTCTTCTTGGGGGCGTCTTCTCCGCTCGCCCTCGGCCTTGACAGCGGCCTCGCCGTGTGTGAACTGGCACTCGTCGCCGTACTTGCAGCCGATGGCCATGCCGAAGAGCTTGCAGGGGATGTTGGTCGGCAAGCCGCCCACGATCTTGAGATTGGCCGCGCTCGTGACAGTCTGCGAGAGCTCAGGTCGGCCCCGTTCATCTCGACATCAGCTGCCATGACGCGCACGTCCCTGAGCGATGGGTACGTGAGGTCACCGCCCTTGCATGAAAAGTTGACGACGACCCCTATGGCTTAGGCCGGTGGCTCCGCGTCAGCAGCGTGAACGGCAGCCGCTCCACGATGGCGCGTGTCTAACCAGGTCTCACTATCGGGGGCGCTATCGTAGAGCTCAGTGAAGGAGCGGTACGTCTTGACTGCGAAACGCCCGTGCTTGTTGAAAGTATTGTAGCCCCTGCTGACGCTATGTTCGAGTCCACTCCCTCCTCCTGGTAGTCCACAACCGATGCCATGTCCTTATCGGAGTAGACCTCCGTCGATAACCCCAGGTCCATGGCTAATGATCGGGTCACTTGGCCAACAGCAGAATTAGCCATACTTCACACAAGTTGATGGGATCCCTCTCTCGGCGCCGCATTCAAGTGCTCCGTAGCGGCAGACACAGTCGTAGAGCGCGTCGTCATTTTGGCCAATGAGCGATAGGTTAAGCTAGTCGCACAAGTATTTTTTTAATATTGACCAATCTGCTGCTTTCACTAATAGTACCGTAAAGTTCTTAAAGGGCGAAAACTGCGCCCTTTAAGAGCTCCTGTCTTTGCCAGACGCTGCTCATGAGGGATGGTGCACTTCAACTTACAATCCTCAAGGAGATGCGTACATCTTGAGGTAGTACCGTGATTTTCTAAAAGGGCGAAAAATGCGACCTTTTAACATCGTATTACTGGATTTTGTATACAATACAAATATAGGTGGCTCGCGAAAGGGTTAAAACCCCACATGGCCACATGTTGACGAGATGCTGCTTTGTGCTCTGTTGGATGTAGATGTGTCTCTTGGATGAATATCACATCCCTGTTTCCCCTGACGTGCTTCTCCTTGAGTCCTTGGAGCTTGCTCTCTAAATTGTTTATACAGGACGCCAAACCTCGCACATTGAGAGTGGTGAGGCCAATTGTGCAGTCGTGTTTGTGTTGATCTGATCTTCTCTGCTGTTTTCCCTTTTCTGCCCTTCTCCTGTTCCTGCGCACCTGCCTTCTTTGCGTCCTGAAGGCCGCTGTTGATGCCTTCCGATGCTCGTCTTGAGTCTGCTGTCGATAATGATCGAGCATTGTAGTCTGCCCGTTCTTCCGTTCTCTCGGTTTGTCCCTCGTGCCTGGTTCGTCTGCTGGGTGATCAATTTTACTCATCTTATTGAGTTTGCGCGACGCCTGCAACCATGGAGTCTAGTTCCGACGTGTCAACGTCTGCTGACTTATTGGCTTCGTCTGATTTCCCGTTCAGACTGACTTGTTCAGATCCTCTCCTACTTAGTGCAGCGTCCTCTTTCACCATTACGTCTGATGTATTCATCACTTCGAGTGTTCTCGTCAGACTGCTCTTTCGATCCACCTCAGGCTTGCTGAAGCCTGTTGCAAAGCCTTCTCTCGTTGTCTGCTCTGGGTCCCAGGTGTCTGCATCTCCTTCGACCCCCTCTTTCTCCAGCTGCTCGTCCGCACTTCTTGTTTTCGACTTGTCGGTAACTCTAAGCACCTCTTCCCCATCTTGGATTCGCTGTTTGTTCTTCTCTTCTTGCCTCACTCTCGCCCCTTTCCTTATATTCGCCAAAGACTTAGCGGCTGCTTTCGCCGTCATCACTTCGTCATAGCTGCTATGTCGAGTACGTTCCAGCCGTGAACCTTCAGTATGTCGTTTCTGGTCCTCGACAGCTTGATGATGTCCTTCGCATACTTTGCATGTGCGTCCGGCTGGTATTGCACCGCTTGGAAGTGGTTGCCCGAACTCCTCCATCGTAGAACCATCACCGGAGGTCTTATGTCCGCTGCTATCAGGTCCGCCAGCAGATCCATGGCTTGTTGTGTCGGGATCGGGCACACCGTACCTATTTCCATCATGTCCCCCGTTCCCGTTTCGACTTCATGATATGCGTAGGCTTGAATCCGTGCTTGGTCATTGTAGACATATAATGCATATATGGTTTCTCGCGCGTGCATTGCCAAGGCTTTGAGGTGGCTTGGTCGCACCCAGAAGTGCAATGGTACTTGGGCTTTGACAGTCTTGTCTCGTTGCGTTGCCAGGTGGTTGGCCAAAGCGCACAGTTGTTGCACCTGCTCGCCCTGGACCGCCGCATGACAGCCGCTTGCTCGCAACTCCACCTCCAATTCTTCTGGATGAAGTTTCATTTCTTCTGACAAGTTAGCAGTCATCTCATTGAGAACCATCTTCTTGAGTTGGTTGACTTTGTCCGTGACCTCCGGTGTCGGTATCTGCACCCCTTCCGCTTCATTGTAGAGTGAAGCGTAGAAAGCAAGCCACCCACAATTGCCATTGGCCGCCACATCAACCACCGTTCCTCCCAGTATGGCCATCCACGTGGACAAAGGTGCACCCGTGTCAGTTGCTTTAGTCACCGCCACTACACTGCAGTCCGCCTCTGTGTGCTCCTTGTCCGGGCCGCTCTTGTACTCGTGCTCCCGGTTGCTATGATAGTTGATGGGGGCCGACTTCGTTGGCATTGGAGCTCGACTTGCTCGGTCCACTCCGCTGCCTGTTCGCACTTCTCCATCGTCGGCTGACTTGATCGTCGTCGCCTTCATGTACTGGTGTATGAAGCTCTGCATGATGACTTTGTCGCCACTGCGCGCGGCATTTGTGGATCGGCGTTTGGGTGAAACTGAACGGTCCCCTGGTGAACTCACTGCGCCTTGGCGACCTGAATCTCCTTGATCGTCTGCGTCGTCCCCATCATGGCCAGTATCGAGGTCTTCTGCTTTCCTCTTGGGAGAGAGTGATGTTTTCCTCGTTTTAACTGCGAAGTCATCTTCTCTTTCTTTTGCTGTCATGTTGGATGCTTTGGCACCCCCCAGTTGACATCCCTCCTTCTCCATCCGTTCTTGGATGTCTTTACTCTTCTGCCGGACCTCTTCTTGGGCTCTCTTACGCTCCCGAAGTGTGCGACCTTGTCGTCTGGTAGGAGAGCGTCCCCGTACGTCAGTCTTCTGCTTGACGCGCTCTTGTTTCTGCTTCTGCTTTGTCCACTTAGTCGCAGTAGCATGCTCCACGGCAATCCTTGACTTCTCTGTTGCTGTTGCCATCTCCACGTCAACATCACTCCCTCCATCATCCTCCAGCGAGTTCTTTTCCTGGAGTTCGTGTTCATCCGTCTTCAAGGTGGATTCAGCTACGGTCGGCACCTCCTGTTGCCGCTTGCACTCTAGCACTTCATCGAAAACCTCGAAGATGTGGTCTTCTGCTGGCTCCTCTGCATTGCTTGGTTGCAGTGACTGTCCCCATTCTTCTGGCAACCTCAGTTTTTCTTTCGTGCTATCTGCCGTCCTCCGAGTAGGAGACGTCGGTCGTTTCTCTGCAGCTGCCCATGAATTTCGTCCTGCAGCACGTCCATCAAGTTTGGACCCTTCCGTTCGCAACATTGTCTCCAGTTGCTCCATGGTGCGTGGCTGAGATCCTGCTGCATATTCTCTGCTGCTCACTCCCTTGGTCGAAGGTTTGGTACCTTCATATCTATTCGTGTGCTTCTTCTTTTCTCCTTCTAGCTCGTCGAGCAGAATCTTACAGAACCGCGTTGGATGGTCGGGAGAGTGACATCGCTTGCACGGCCAATTGACATGAATGGCCGAGTGGTGGATCACTACTTCGACGTCTTCAATTTGCAAAAAGCCGAGCTGCCTCAGTGCTGCCGGACAGGCACTTGCATGGATGCGCACCGTCCACTGTTGTTCCTTGATGCCTGTCTCCTCTGACACTGGATGAGTCATCGCTTGCACTTTGAGACCTAGGACCTTGGACAGCATCCAGAACATGTCCCTGAAAGTCATAACTCCTTTGCGAACTTCCACGTCGAAGGAGTAATAGTCCAGCATCACCAATTTGTTCGTAGCCGCTGCGTGTTCACGTTCCTGCTCGTAGTCGATCAGTGGTAGTAATTTAGCTGCCAGGGGCATCTGCCAACCACTCCATCTTGCAGCCGACTGTTTGCCCTTGAAGGTTACCTTAACCACCCTTGTTTCCATATCGATAGTAATTCTAGATAATAGTCTCTTGAAATCTTCTATCTCTTGTTTCTGAGCCGGTGCCGCCTCCGCCCCCCTGTATTTGCGTCAGAATGGCCCCTTTGGTCATGTTGGCGAAGAATCGTTGTCCAGGCGCAAGATGAGCGTATAGCGGATATTCGTGAGCCATGAAGAGATCCTCGAACACCGCTAGTTCCCCAGGTCCCATCGTCTGAGCTAGGAAAGGCGGCACATGAGGCACCTCTAGCTCATGGTTTAGGATCATAACGATCGCCTTCACTTCATCGTCGGTTCTCTGGCGAAACTGGTTCGTTGGCTCAGCAGGCCTGAGGCAAAGCTCCTTCAGTCTGACTTGCTCTGCTGTCATGTGGATAACCCGTGACGAGTGTGGCTGTGGCCGCACCGCGTCAAGGTACGACCCACCCGTTCTGGTGCCGTTGTTTTGCGGCTGGTCTTCCGCTGCAACTCGACCCTCGAACCGAAAGAATTGCAGGCGGTCCTCAATTTCACGCTACTTTTCCTTTTTCTCCAGAACCCACTTCCTCATCAGATTGTATAATCTGTCCTGGTGCTTCGTAGACTGCACGTTCCACTTGCTTCGTAGCCCTTCAAACTTGTCCTGACGCCACTGTGGCGCTTCGTCCTTCCACGATTCCTTGATCTCCTCCTCTGCTTAGGTTCTACGTTCTTCAGCAGGCATTGTCCTCAGGTAGCTCTTGAAGCGTCGCTCCCTTGCTAGATCGTTGAGTCTCAGCACCGTGTGGGTTACGTATGCCTGCAATGCCTGGTTCTGTAGGTAACCCCGTAGCTGCTGGAAGACGACTGAACCATCTCCGTTGTCCGCTCTGTTGCCAGCTCCTCCGTTCTGACCTTTGTGGGGCTCCTTGCCTCTCGGAGTACTCGCGTACTTCGTCGGCGACAGCTTCCTCTCGCGCTTTGGCTCTGCGCTTGGATCGTGGCCTGGAATCCCAGTCCCTTGACCCTTGTTCGTAGTTTTAGTTGGGCGCTTGGCCTTCGCTCCTGCCGTCTCCCTGCCTCCCACGTCCAGTTGGGCTTGAGCTGCCGTCTTCTCCTGGCCTCGATCCGCTGGTCCTGCTTCCTCCGTCTTGGCCTCTCTCTGGAGCTCCACGTCGCCGCGTAATCCCTTCTTCGCACTCATTCGTCCCGATAGTCGTCTGCGTCAGCGGTCTTCGTCCCTGCAACCCCGTCGCACAGGCCTTCCTCGCTCTGACTCTTCTAATCGTGATAACGTCGCACAAACCTTCTTCCACATCTTGCGACGACGATGTTTTGGCTGTAGAGTGGTTTATTAAATGGACCGGGAAATATGGCTTCTGAGTGCTGAGCAGGCTATGCTATGAACATGTTTTGATTATGCAAGAATAGGTGGCCAAGTAGCACAGTCTCGCAACATGTTCTACCGCATTAACATTATTTATACCAACAAACACCAATCTCTACTTCACGTTTAAACTTTGCTAAATTTTCTCAAAAGTCCGACCAGTTGCTCTTAAATACGACCAAGTGAAGCATTGCGTATCTCTTCCTTCTCTTGGTATGCTTCCACTCCATCAAGGGGCAAGAGAGAAACAACTCCTTTCCTCTTGTTCACCTCGAAAATTCGAACGTGTCCACATGCTTCGTCATCATCGTCTTTATCTGAGTCCTCCGTGTGCTGGGCACCACTCGTGAATATATCTAAAAAATGCAAGTCATGCGAAATAAGCACGACGGCTCCTTGGTACTTGCGTAGTGCTTCGCCTAACAGTTGAATTGTACTCATGTCCAAGTGATTCGTGGGCTCATCCAGCAGGAGTACGTGAGGTGGAAGCGGGAACGTGGCCCAAGCCAGCCCCACTCGCACTAACTGCCCACCTGATAAAGCATTCAATGGGACTGCCACGGCAGCACCACCCGTGATTCCAAAGCTACTCAAATGTCCGCGCATTTTACCATCGCTTGCTTGACTGGAGCTTCCCAAACCCAATTCGGTTAACACCGCTTGTGAAGAAGCTTCATTAGCCTGAAGTCTTGTGCGCAGAAGTTCCAGCGGGGTAAGTCCTCGAGACCACTCCTGCCTCTTGAGATCTTCCACATTGTGTTGCATCAGCGAAGCAACTCGTGCGCCATGAAAATATTCAACCTTCCCACGTTTTGGCTTTAGTCCATGGCTCAGTAATTTCATGAATGTGGTTTTGCCAGCTCCGTTGCGACCAACCATCACAACTTTGTCACCATAGTTTATGGTAAGGTTGAGATTATCGATAACAAGTGGCGTGGTGGGTTTCTTGGTGTTAATTTCAGCACTTATCATTTCATATCGAAATGATACATTTTCAAGCGAGATCATGGTGGTATTCTCAAGTTTCGTGAGGTTCCGAATTTGCGGGGGACTACTCGACAGGATACGCCAGGCGGAGCTGGTACTAGCACCACCTTCCGTCTCGTCGTACATCGTCTGATCCTCCGCTTGAGAGCGCGTCGTGAAGAAATACCCCACGCGGTCACGGTTAATTTTGAAGCGATGTCCTTTTGCACTTTTTTCATAACCAATGCGCTCCATCTTCTTCTTCTTCGATGCAGCAACCTGCATTTTCTTGCCATCCTTAGCTTTTAAAGCTTGTTGTGAAACTTTAGCTACCATTGCGTTCATCTGTTCGGTCTTCTTGTCAAGCTTGGTTTGCAAGCGAGCGCTGAACTGCCTCTTGGATGCCATAGCTTCCTCAAATGCATCGTAGTTACCGTCGTAGTAAGCCAAAGTCTTGTCGTACCCGCGGAAAAATATTGTTTCATCTGTGACAGCGTTCAGGAAGAACCGATCGTGCGAGACGACTACCAGCGTCACTGGACTCGCTAGGACGTCTTCGAGATTCAGTAGGTAGTTTTTCAGCCACAGGATCGAGGGCATGTCTAAGTGATTCGTTGGTTCATCTAGCAGCAGAAAATCTGGTTCCATGAAGAGGACGCGAGCTAAAAGAATACGAACTTGCCAACCTCCACTAAGCGACGATAGTGGTGCCTCTTGCTTGGTAGCATCAACTCCCATGCTCGCGAGAATTCGGCGCGCACGGGCTTCCATGGACGCTTCGTCAAGTACCTTCAGCGCTTGTTGGAACTCTTCTAACTTATCATGAATCCCACGCAAAATGTCTGTTTCATCCGCCGCTATCACACTCTCATGATCGCCATCGTCCGAGAGCGTGAACTGCAGCCTTTGTCGAAGGTCCGCCACTTTGTCCTCAACTTCAAGAAGCCTCAATCTTGCGTCCTTGCCACGCATGCCACTTCTCTTGATAGCAATTTTACTCGCCGCCTCATGAGCCTGCTCGGCCTCCATCGCCTGGATCGTCAACAATGCATGCAGCAGTTCTGCCTTATGCGACGCAAACTTGCTCTCCTCCTGACCCTCCTTCGACGGCCCGACCAACACCTTTTGCAGCACATCGATCTTGTGCTGCAGCTCACTCACCCTCGTGTCTGCACTCAACACCGTCTGCAGCACCGACTGCTGCGCCGACTCGGGCGTCAACGACGACGTGTCCAACTGGTTCACGTACAGAATCTTGAGCGACGCCGGGAGCCCTTCCACGAGACCGTCCGCCAGCGCCGTGAGCAGCGTGGACTTGCCGATCCCATTGGGCCCCACAAGTCCATAGCGAGTGCCGTAGTTGAGCTTGAGCTTCGTGTCTCTCAGCAGCTCCACCACCCCCACGGGGTCCCCGGACCCGCTCGACGGCGCCGACCCGACGGCGAGCGTAAACTGGTTGAGCAAAACGTTTTTGCCGAACTCGTCGAACGTGACCGTGTGGAAACGACTTTGCTGCGACGTGGCAATGATCACCGGCGTTTTAACCGCATTGGAATCGGCCCCGGGGGGCTCGGAATCGACTTTGCCACCAGATTTCGCCTTGGAAGTCGCGTGGGACTTTTTGGCTCGAGTTTGGCCGCGCTTCAAGCTGCGCTTCTCCTTGCGCGACAGCGACGCAGAGAGGTCCAAGGGCGTGTTGGAGGCGGCGCTGCGGCCGCTGTCCAGGCGGTGCATCGAGGGCAACATGCTGAGCTGCTGCTTATGTTCCGGGTATCAGCAGATCGCGAAATGTGTGACGTGGTACGAAATGCTCAACCTTGGCGGTCCCGGACGGAAGGATCGGTGAACACGCTTTGCGGCGACGTTAAGTTGCGGGGGGGGGGCTCGAATAAGTTGACGAAATTAGAAACAATAAATTATGAGAACTAATTAATAATTGTGTAATTGCTAATATCCGTATGTGGTAAATTCCTGTTGCTCTTGAGTTGGTTCGTACGTCAATTGGCAGGTGATTTAATGGATACACGGGAAGTGTCAATGTAGGCGGAGAATAGTATTTTATCTGCTCGCCCTGCACAATGCTGCGCTCAGCAGCTACGAGAGACTTGTACATTGATTTGGCTAGCTACGTGTAAGCTTAATATCTTTCTTCAAATTACCTTAGTGTGTGTTCATTAGATTACATGTACACCGTAGCATGCCGGTCAGCTTAATTGATATTGCTGCTCTTCTTGAAGTCGACGTTCCTTCTCACCAGTATTGTCTTCGTAATGATCTGGAATGTGCGTTGTTCTCGATGATGTCCTTCGCGTTCGATGTCGCGAATGCACCACTGGCATATGCTACATGTAGTAGAGAGAAAATGAGCCCGACAGTTGTGAATCGAGGGTATATGGCCCAACGATTTACTTGTATCAAGCAACAATCCGCTGTTGCTACATGTATTAACGCTAATAATGAGCATGCAGGCGACGTCACCCGGTTCCCCGCTAGTGTTAGTCAAGCCTCTGCACGCATGAATTTGTGCAACACGTCGCAGCCCAATTGCGACCGAGCCCTCGCATATGGCTGCTTGGTGTTAAACACGCGCATGTTGAAGCAGAGACACGATCCTCCGCGTGAGCCTCGCACTCGTTTTTCGCGGGAGTTTTTAAAGTCAAATCCATGGCCACCTTCACTGCGCGCGAAAACCCCGCCAACGCGCGCTTTCGCGCCCAGGCAGGTCCCTCTCGCTCGAAAGCGCGCCAGAATTTCGGTAGGAATCGTCGGAATCGCGTGCATGTCCGCCACCCCGACGTAAAGAAGTCGCGAGGTGGTTGATCTCCATGACTTGGCGACCAACCAAGCCCCGGCCAGTCTCCATGTCTTTAGTACACCGGGCAATTGTGTCTCCACGACGACCTCACTTCCCATTTGGCCTAGTGCCCAACACCTCCATTCACACACTGTCGATTGACCACCATGGCCCCTTCCCGTCCCGCCATCGAAGATGTCTACGCTGAGGTGAACCCCTCGACTGACGCTAAGGCTGCTGGTCTGCCGACACTGAACAAGTCCGTCGACCTTGCCACCGCCGCCTCGCCAGTCATCGACGAGTACCTGGACAAGATCACCTGGAAGGCTGCGGAGAACTCGAACGTGACGTTCTCGCTGCAAGGCCTCAGCCAGCACATTGCCACTAGCATTGTCGAAGAGTACTGGCTGCACAAGCTCTACTCGGAGAAGGTCCGAGAGTACGTCAAGGAGAATCGTTTCCACATTCACGATCTAGGGTATCTAAGCGCGTACTGCTCGGGTTGGAGCACTGAGGACATCTTAATCCACGGCTTCGGCGGCGTGCCCAACAAGCTGCAGTGCCGCCCGCCCAAGCACTTCAACACGGCCCTTAACCAAATCGTGAACTTCCTCTTCACGCTTCAAGGCGAAATGGCCGGCGCCCAAGCTCTTTCGAACCTCGACACCTACATTGCCCCCTTCATCCGCGTGGATGAACTCAGTTACACGGATGTCTTCAAATTTATTCAGTCCTTCGTGTACTCGCTGAACGTACCGACCCGTAGTGGTTTCCAGGCCCCGTTCACGAACATCTCGCTCGACCTGGTATGCTCGAGTATTTTGGCGGAGCAACCGGTGATCATCGGCGGCAAACAACATCCTACGTGGGTGTATGGTGACTTCCAGGAGGAGATCGACATGTTCAACAAGGCGTTTGCTGAGGTCATGATCCAGGGCGACGGCAACGGATCCATCTTCAGCTTCCCCATCCCGACGTACAACCTGTCCAAGGAGTTTGACTGGGAGTCTCCGCGCTTCAAGCCCATGTGGGAGATGACGGCCAAGTACGGTGTACCCTACTTTGCAAACTTTATCAACTCGGACCTGAACCCTGCAGACTTCCGATCGATGTGCTGCCGTCTACGTCTCGATACCCGAAAGCTCCACACTCGTGCTGGCGGCATTTTTGGAGCTACTCCTTTGACCGGTTCGCTCGGAGTTGTGACGCTGAATTTGCCCAACCTCGCCCTGCGCGCGAAGTCTGTGCCCAAGTTCTTTGAGATCGTCAAGGAAACGATCGAGGTTGCTAAAGAATCACTAGAGACCAAGCGCAAAGTGATTGAGTCCAACATGGAACTGTATCCATACACGCGTTTTTACTTGAAGAGCGTGCACCAGCGTGCCAAGAGTTACTGGGCTAACCACTTTTCCACAATCGGAGTTATCGGCATGAATGAGGCTTGCTCGATTCTGCTCGGCCGTGGCATCTACCACAACAAGGATTTTGCCGGTAGTGTGCTGCAGTACATCAAGGACGAGCTGCAAGAGATTCAGCTCGAGACCAAGCATTTGTACAACCTGGAAGCTACCCCTGCTGAGTCGACGTGCTACAAACTCGCTAAAATCGACCATGAGCTGTTTCCGGAGGCCAAGCTGCCAGAGTTCTACACGAACTCAACGATGCTGCCAGTTGACTCTACAGACGATTTGTTTGAGGCCCTGACTCATCAAGAATCACTGCAGACAGAATACACAGGTGGCACCGTGTTTCATGCGTTTCTGGGCGAGCGTCTATCAAGTTGGACTCAAGCTCGTGACCTTGTCAAGTCTATCACGACTACGTATCGGATCCCATATGTGACCTTGACACCAACGTTTAGTATCTGCCGTACTCACGGCTACCTTGCAGGTGAGCATTTCGAGTGCCCTCAGTGTGGAGAGAAGGCATTAGTGTACTCGCGTATCGTCGGCTACTTCCGCCCCGTATCCGACTGGAACACAGGTAAGAAGGTCGAGTTCAGCATGCGTAAGATTTACACGGCGATCGAGAACGAGCCCATCGATTTTCAGATTGGTGGCTTCACCAAGACGACGTACACTGATTTCCCTGGCAGGCCGGTAGCATCGATTCTGTTCACTAAGGGCTGCAACCTCAAGTGTGGTTGGTGCCACAACAGTGATTTGGTGAACGAAAAGCCCGAGGACTTGGACCCACACGCGATTTTGGACTATGTAGCGTCCACGGAGCACAAAAGCCTAGTGATCTGTGGCGGTGAGCCAACCATCCAGTCTGGTTTGATGCCGTTTTTGCGTCGGGCGAAAGAGCGTGGAATTGCAGTCAAGCTTGACTCGAACGGAAGTAACCCGAATGTGCTGCAAAAGGTTTTTGATGAAAAGCTGGTCGACTTTGTCGCCATGGATGTGAAGGCCGACCCCGAACGCTACGCTGAAGTCGCCGGAAAACCTCTTCGACCCAAGCTGCTGAAGAAATCGATCGACATTATCAAGAAATCAGGCGTCAAGCACGAATTCCGCACTACAGTGGTGCCAGGGCTGGTTGACATCGAAGACATCGCCGTGATTAAGGGTCTCATCGGCGACACTCCAAAGCTGCAGCGATTCCGTGCTTCGGACACTTGCATCGACGCCAAGTTCCGAAAGCACCCTGAACACAGCGAGGAGGAGTTCGAAGCGATTGTCAAGAGTGCGAAGCAACTGTAAGCCTACGAGTGATCGCTTGTTTGTATGATTTTTAGTTTAAAAAACGAAAGTTGTAATGTTTGGTGCTGTTTGGGTGAAACCGAGGCTTTTCGTACCAATGCAAGCATTATTTTTTTCTTGCCAAGGCTTGTCAGCTAACCTATAAGCTCTAGCTACTTGTGGTTGTGTCAAGTTACTTTATGCTGACGAGCCTACCGATTTGAGGCGCATCATGAGCGGATCCATCATACCCAGCGAAATACCCTGCGTGTATGCGACGTTCTGACAAGGCTCGGGGATCATGTGGAAGCGGCCGACAATGCTGGCAATCACGATCTTCGTTTCAACGAAAGCCAAGTTCTGACCCACGCAGATACGCGGGCCAGCGCTGAAAGCGCAGAACTTGGTTGCGGTCATGGAGATGATCTCACCCGTTTTGTCGTCGATGAACCGCTCGGGCTTGTACTCGAGAGCATCCTCGCCCCAGACACTCGTCAAACGTCCGGCCGAGAAGAGGGCAATACCAATGTCTGTGTTTGCCGGCACGAATGTGCCATCCGGGAAGACCGTGTCCTGAACGCAGTGCGTGGTGATCAACGGTCCCGGAGGATAGAGACGCAGGAGTTCGCGGATGCACGCCTCAAGGTACGGGACCTTGTTGATGTCCTCCACCGTCGGGACGTAGTGCTTGTCCGTAGCAAGCTGCGGGAGCTTAGCCAACACCTCATCGCGCAGCCTGGCCTCGACGCGCGGGTTCTCACTCAGGAGATGGAACAACCAGCCCATGCAGTCCGCAGTGGTGTCACGACCGGCGATAATCGACGCAACAGCGATGTTGCGCACCTCGACAGGGTTCACCGGCTGACCGCTAGCCTCCATCGAGTCGAGCACGATAGACACGATGTCCTTGTCGGCGAGAGCAGCAGGCCGGCCAGCCTTCATTTCTTCAATACGGTGACGACGACGCTCGATCGCATCAGCGATGATGCCCATCAAGTGCTCGTCAATCACGCGAACATTCTCCTTGAGCTTCTTCTCGTCGCCAACATTAAGCCAACGACGCAGCTTCCAGTACCACATGGGCTGCTTGAAGCGTTTGCCAGCGAGGAACTGCGCTTCGTCCATCGCCTCCGCAAAGGGCTGGAAGGCGCCATCCATCGATCCCATCTTGGCGCCGAAGCCGATCTCGCCGAACACGTCGAACGTGTAGCGGTGCAGCAAGTCAAAGACGTCCAGAGGAGTGTTGGAAGCCGCGGCGTCCGACAAAATGTCGCCGAGCTGCACCGTGTACTTCTGCACGAGCGGCGTCATGTGCTCACGCAGAGCTCGAGCACTGAAGAGCCCGACGACGACGTTGCGCTGGCGCTTCCAGGTCTCTCCGTTGGTGACGACGATGCCGTCGCCTAACATGTCGTAGAACACGTCGTGGATGTACTCGCTCTTGGGGAAGATGTCGAACTGCGTCTTGAGCACGGCCTCGAGGTGCTCGGGCTTGGCGATGAACATCATGTCGTCCTTGCCAGGCAGGCGGACAATGAACGCTTCACCGTTCGTGGCCGCGAACTGGTCCGCTAACCAGTCGTGCATACGCGCAGCATTAGCAGCCAACTCGACGGCGATGCCCAGCACCGGCAGGGTGCCCGGCAGGATAATGGCGTGCTTGACCTTGTCACCCTTGGCCTTAGCGGAGACCTTGGCCGACTTGGTCCAGTACAACGTGACAAGCAGCGCCGCTGTGACGAGGCCCGGCACCATGGGAGACTTGAACATGGACTGCAGCATCCTTGGAGCTGTGGTCAATGGACGAGGTCGATTGCAATGTGGGAAACGAGGATCGGTGAGCAGCAAAGAGATGACGGCAAGGACGTGGGCGGTCCCCGCAATGCATCGCGGACGAATCGCGGCGGGAAGCTTCCTCGCCGTCGAGTTGTATGGACCTGCTCGCGTACTTGTACAGTACATGCACGCCACAGGATTTGCAGACGCGCGACGGGGACACCGTCGGAATCGTCTGCAGGCTCGGGCGGCTGGACCCCAGCTCATGGCATGAGCCTCATGCACGTGCAGCGGTTGCAGCCCAATGCGCTCGATATTCATGAAGACGAGTGCTACAGCTCTGGTGACCAACCAACATGTTCATGCTATCCATGCACACGGAAGCGGATTCCTGAAGTTGTACGTTAATTTCATTGAGCACTTCAACTTGGGCAGGTGGCCGTCCTGCTACATATACGTGTGCCTCGCTACAGTGCTACTAGTTGAGCTCTACGCCGCTTGTTGTGCGCCAATGGCCTCGACACGCATCATGAGCGGGGCCTGCATGCCCAGAGTGATGCCCTGTGTGTACGCGGGTTTCTGGCCAGGTTCCGGCACGAGGTGGAAGCGGCTCACGAGGTTGGCGATCACGATCTTCATCTCGAGGAACGCCAGGTTGCGCCCCACACAGATGCGCGGGCCGGCACTGAACGCGCAGAACTTGGAAGACGACACCTTGACGACCTCGCCGGTCTCGGCGTCCAGGAAGCGCTCGGGCTTGAACTGCAGCGCGTCCTCGCCCCAGACGCTCGTGAGGCGGCCGGTGGTGTAGAACGCAAGCCCGATGTCCGTGTTCTTGGGCACGAACGTGCCGTCCGCGAACACCGTGTCGCGAATGCAGTGTGTGGCGATCACGGGGCCTGCTGGCAGCAGACGCAGCAGTTCACGAATTGTGGCTTCGAGGTAGGGCACCTGGTTGAGCTCCTCGGCTGTCGGGACGTACTCCGAGTTGGTGGCCAGCTTGGGTATGTGCGAGAGCAGCTCTGAGCGCAGCTTAGCCTCGACGCTCGGGTTCTCGCTCAACACGTGAAATAGCCACCCCAAGGCATCGGCTGTCGTGTCTCGACCGGCGATCAGCGCGGCGGCAGCGATGTTGCGCACCTCCACTGGATCGACGACCTGGTTGTTGGACTCCATGGAGTCGAGGATGATCGACACGATGTCCCTGTCGGCAGGCTTGACGTCCTTCCCGGCCTTGATCGCTGCGTCGCGCTCTTGGCGACGCTGGATGGCGCCCGAGATGATCCCCATCACGTGCTCGTCGATCACTTGAACGGCGTGGCGGAGCTTCTTCTCGCTGCCGACGTTGAGCCAGCGCTTGATCTTCCATTGCGCATCGGGCTGCTTGAAGCGCGCCGACACGATGTACTGGGACTCCTCGATGGCCTCAGCGAACGGCTGATAGCGGCCTTCGAGTAGCTTCATCTCCGTGCCGAAGCCGATCTCGGCGAACACATCGAGCGTGTAGCGGTGCATGAGTCCGAAGGCGTCCATGGGCTGCTGCGACGCCAGCGCGTCCTCGAAAATCCTGCGCAACTGCACCACGTACTTCTGCGAGATGGGGGTCATGTGTTCACGCAGCGCTCGAGCGCTGAAGAGGTTGACGAGCACCCGGCGCTGCCGCTTCCACGTCTCGCCGTTGGTGATGACGATGCCGTCTCCGAGCAGGTCGAAGAACACGTCGTGGATGTGTTGGCTCTTAGGGAAGTTCTCGAACTGCGTCTTGAGCACCTCCTCGATGTGCTCGGGCTTGGCGATGAACATCATGTTGGACTTGCCTGGAAGCCTCAAGGTGAACGGCTCGCCGTCGAACGGCACGATTTGGTCGGTGATCCAGTCGTGCATCCGCTCCGCGTTGCTCAGCAGTTCAATGGCATTGCCCAGCACCGGGATCTTCGACGGCAGATAGCGGACGCGCTTGGCAGTCACTTTTCCGGCCTTTGTTTCGAGTGTCGGCGGTTCGGCGATGCCGGTGGTGGTGTAGTACAGGGTGACGGCTACTGCGGCCACGACGAGCCCCGGCACCACCGGGCTGAGGTAGCCCAGCTTGTCCTCGAAGAAGGACTGCAACATGGTCTCAGCAGCGGATACTTGACCGGAGAATGAGCTTGACTTGCTGTCGCCCTGCGGATGAGACGTCCCGTTCCGTTGTGGTGCGAGCTGACAGCGCCAGCTCACATTACGTGCCGCGTGCATTGGCCGTAGAAGAGTCGACGAGCAGAGCTGGGCGAATGCATCAGGCCGGATGGGAGCACCAAAGACATGAGCAAAGGTCTCAAAATGGGATTGTGCCGAGGTCCACGCCGGGCGTGGGCCCCGTTTCGATGGGGAATGCCCCCGAGCTTGCAATCACAAGGTACAACTTGAAGGCGTTGGAGGAGGGAATTGAACTCGGCCTCGGTAATACTACATGTACCCGGCACACTGACCTGGTCAGCCTTCACGACCAAGTTGACCACGAAAATATTATTTTTTACTTGAAAGTACACCGTGTAAGGGTACACCTTTTTGCAAATTACATTCGGCAAGAGTACAGTATAAGCATCGTCGTAAAGAACAAATCAGGCCTCGGCAAAGACCTCTGAAACACTTATAATCGAATATGTACTGAAAGATAGAGGTCATTTGCGTATCGATCTTCAAGGTCAAAGCCCGACAAGTGCGAGTTCGCGTGCGAAGCTGCTGCATTGAATGGCTCTTGTGCATTTGGCTACATACCAGACAGCCCAGCCAAGAGCCTGCGAGTTCTGGGGCCGCTCCGCGTCTGGGCCCAGCGACCTCACTTTTCAATCTTCCGCCTAGCGACCAGCCCAAGACCACGATGCCGTATGCCTTCGAGACCAAGCGCCGAGTGGTGGAGACTGCGCGAAACGTTTGAAGTGACGGAGTTTCTGTTCAATCCAATTGAAAACGTGACCTCCACGTTCAAGTTGGCTGTGAAAGCGTTCATGCGAGAGCAGCGCCAGGAGATTTTGAGGGTCTCCGAGGGTGTTACGATGAAAGACCACCGTCAACACTCCCTGAAGACAGCGGCGGATCAGTTCTTACCCGAGGTGACAACGACTGACCGCTGCCGAAAATTCTTCCGCCACACGTTGCGCTTCCACACCCTGGTGTACCGTCTGGCCAATAGCGCCCGAAAGTGACACCGCCACTGTATATTTTTTTCAGATTGCATAAGGTTTAGGCGGTTATTGCATATTACGGTATAGTCGTCGAAGTTGGATTTATGTAATTTGCTCTTGACGAACTTGGGCTGGAAAAGGCGTACTTTCATGCCTTTTGCTGGAATGTTCTACGCTTTCGTTTTTCGTTTTTCAGTGAGGTACATTGACGTCACTCAGTTATGCTAACGACTTCTTATGTCCGTCTCAGTGGAAAGTTCTACTTTGTCCACTATTAGTAGTGTAGGATCATTGTTTGGCCCCAGCCCAAGGTTTCTCCACCGTGCTGCTGGTTGTCATTTCTACTGGAGGTCGCCCACGATACCCAACTTTTGTTGTATTATGCTCCATGCTGTGAGGCCATCGTGACGCAATTATTAACACTTCTGTAGTGTTATCAATATCCCGGCCCCTTAACATGGGTCAATATGTTGGAGGCGTTGATGCGCCAACGGAAGGTTGCTGCAGTATCTGCTCAGGGGTAAGTTTCGTTCGGCGATGTCGACATCATGCTACGTATGCTATTAGGTATACATACTTTTTGTATTCTGCATTCCTGGTTTGTGGAATTATCTGTTGCGGTTTGATTTTCCGTCCTATCGAGACCAAAGTTGACCCCAAGTAGCTCTACCGTACTCACTTGCGTTGTCGAATCAAGATGGGGTAAGTAAACTGTGAGCTACCCAAGAAAGCATCAAGCCGCCAGGAAATGGGACGCAAACCTGGGTCGAGCCACGCTGAAAACCACAGATACTGACCTACCACGAGGAAAAGGAGGCAACGATAAGGGAGGCCTAAGCACCATACCAGCCAGCCCAGAAGGTACCCTTCGTATTGCGATATCTTACTGTTGCAGGGTGAGTGCACAAGAAGCTTGCGAGCACGCGGAGCCAACGGTATCAAGCCTCAGCAAAGTACAGCGGGTCCAGAAATTGAAGGCACCCCACGTTGAAGTGGCAAATCTACTAGTTTGTTTTACCAATACAAAAGGCAAGTATAAATCCTAGTACTTAGTATGACCACCTAGCTCCTTCTTCACTGCGTCAAGGCGCTTCGGCATGGAGCGCACGCACTTCCGGATGTACTCATCATCCGGGCTGAACCAGATACGCTTGAGCTTGAGTTTCAAGTCATCAAGGGAGGTTGCCGGGGATCGATTCAGCTCGCATTCCATCTCTGCCCAAACGTTCTCGATGGGGTTGAGGTCTGGGCTCTGAGCAGGATGACCCAAGTCTTTCAAGTTCAGGTTTTTGATGCACGTCTTCGGTAGTTTGGCACGGTGAGCAGGGGCGTTGTCCTGAACAAAAGAAATAGTCGCCAGCAGGCCATTTAGTTGCCTCGTAATAGGAACCTCAGAACGGATAATGTGACGATACTACTCTCCCATCACACTATCCGAGCAAATGTGCAGCGTGCCGACGCCACTTCCACAAATGGACCCCCAAACCATGACAGATTGGCGGCCACTCTTGAACGTCGGTAGTACACACTTCGTGGAGAAGGCTTCATGGCGCTTACGCCAGACTGATACGCGGCCAGTCGTCCCATGTAGTTCTACCCTAGCTTCATCAGTAAAAAGCACGTCTTCCCACTGCCCAGCAGAAAGATCACAGTACTTCTTCGCGTTAGCTAGGCGGGCACGTCGGTGCTTCTTCGACAGGTACGGTTTCTTCCTAGCGGAGCGCCCGTTAAACCCGGCAGCATGGATCCGCGATCGGATTGTCCACCTTGAGACCTTCCTTCCAATATCGTTTTGCACCTCGGCTGCCAAACGAGCTGCACTAATAAATCGGTTCACCTCGACGGCACGTACAATCCGCCGGTCTTGGCGTGGATCGGTGATCTTCTTGCGACCCGAGCGTGGAGGCACCACAGAGTGGCCGTGCAGCCTGTAGTACTTGACAATGTTACGGACACTTCCAGGCGGCATCTCAAGCATCTTGGCGATGGTTTTGTACCCATGTCCGCGAAGGTGCTTCTGTACGCAAAGTACGCGCATGTCGTGAGAGTACTGGTGACGTTGGCGCCCCATGGCTGCCGTAGAAGGTGAAATGGAGAATGACATGCTACAGCGTTCCTCGGGAACGTGTCAAACCCCGGCCCAGGTGCGCCATCCATACAGGTGACCGTTAGTGCACCATTAGAGCAGTACAACATTTTCAATACAAAATTCTATATAAAATACATAGACCTGCAAGGGTGCCTTCATTTTTGCTCCACCCGTTTTTGGTTCAAAGCTGATTGGCGGAACGTTAGCGAGCGTATCCAATCAGCGAGCGCATACCGAACCCAGAGGAGAATTGCGCTCGTGCTCGTACAAGTTTCGCGCCAAAATGACTTCTACAGCCAGAGGTAAGTTCAAATGTGTGCCACTTCAACATGGGGTGCCTTCAATTTCCGGACCCGCTGTAGATGCTCTGAGGAACTGGCGAGGCGGGGCCTTTCATTTCTAAACACGGATTCATACTGTTTGCAAGATCAAGGGAAGCAAGTGGAGAATGCCGGAGTGCTCAACTCAGCGTTCGGGTGCGAGCATGTGAAGGATTTAATATTTGGTATCTTGCTGTCCAAGATGAAAGAGCTGTCCCGATAGATTTGATAGAATGTCATGGGAAATTTTACGCGAGCGTGAGACGATGTGCCCCCCCCCCCCGAGGGTGAGTGCGTTGTGCCGCTCTTAAGTTTCCTTCCTGATCACTTTGGCGGCATTCTTATCAAAGTTACCAAGAACCACAAAGTATTGGAATAGCGCCTACCGGAATGGAAAACGATCGCGCGAGCGGTGCAGCCGTCCTCCAAAGGTGGTGTTACCAGGATAATATGTTACTGACAGGAGTTTGAAGCCATCATATACATGTTGGCGCCAGTGGGGATTCTAGCCGCGTCAAACGGTCGTTATAGCATGTGAATGGACTACTTTCTTCCTGTACGCAAACGGAAATGGTTTTGATGCACTTCAACTTGACTTGTAGAGGTGTCTGCACTGAAGGAAGCCTCTCCTCGAAGCAGTCCCACCTCCCTCTGCATTGCCAGGGCACAGGATCGGCTAACTCGTGCCTGGACCCTCAGATTCCAACACGCCCCGCAGAGCTCAAGCCATTGCTTTTATAGCAATGCTGCAGTTTTTCCTCAACCGCGACCTCAAACTCCAACAGCCTTCGCTGTTAGTGGCTGGCCTGATCGCCGCCACACTCGCCACAGCACTCTACATCTCTCGGACCAAGTCTCTCAAGACGAACAAGGATCAAGAGTGCGTTCTTCCTATCCCCTACATCTCTGATGGCCTTCCAGTGCTGGGCCACACATTGGACATGGTGCACAACGCCGACAGATTCTTGGACTGGCTGCTGGAACTTACCAAGTCCCGTGACGGCGAACCATTCAAGCTACGGCTGCTAGGGCGGAGTGATCTGTTGATCGACGCAGTGCCGGAGCACCACGAGCAGATTCTAAAGACGCAGTTCGACCACTTCATTAAAGGCGATCAGTTCTACGAGATGCTGGTGGATGTGGCAGGCCCTAACATCGTTCTCATTGAGGGCGAGCGCTGGAAGTACCAGCGCAAGGTCCTCGTGAGCTTGTTCAGTGCTCGTGTATTGAGAGAGCACATGATGCCCATTGTTAAAAAGCACATTCGAGTGTTACTGGGGATTTTTGAGGAAGCTGCGGTGCAGCAGACGTCTTTCGAGATTAATGAACTCATGCACCGATTCACTTTGGACTCGTTCGCGGAGATCGGGTTCGGTAGCAAACTGGAGAGTTTGAAGTCAGGGCAGGAACATCCGTTCGGGAAAGCTCTTGACGAGGCGCTTCATATTGCGGCAGCTCGACGAATGGTACCGATGTGGCTGTGGAAAGCTAAACGTTGGCTCAATCTCGGGAGCGAACGAAAACTGCGCGAGTCCGTGGAAGTGATGGATTCACTTGTGATGGGGATCATTTCGGAGGCTATTGCCAAACACAAGGAACGTAGACAAGAGGAAGATATTGGACAAGAGAAAGACATTGTGTCAATTATCTTGGAGCGTATGCACGCTGATGGGCAACCAGTAGAACCTGCTGAAGTTCGTAGCATTGCACTTTTGTCGTTGATTGCTGGTCGTGACACCACTGCGAACGCTGTGAGCTGGATCCTTCACATGTTGCATAAGCACCCGCGTGTTGAAGAAAAATTGCGTGCTGAGCTGTTGGCGAAGCTACCAAAACTGGCAAGCTCTCCCGAGTATATGCCGTCACAAGAGGAACTACAGGACCTTCCGTATCTGGATGCTGTGATTAACGAGAACCTGCGTCTACTTCCCATCTTCCCATACACGAGTCGCCAATGCATTCGAGACACAGTGTTCCCTGACGGCACCTTTATCCGTGCTGGAGATGTACTCGGCTTGCCTCACTATGTGGTAGGTCGGTTGAAGAGTGTCTGGGGTGAAGACGCCGTCGAGTTCATTCCGGAGCGCTTTCTGGACGCGAACTCTGGAGAATTGCTCGACCTACCCGCTGCCACATCCAGTGCGTTTGGCGCCGGCCCGCGAATTTGTGTTGGCCGTCGTCTAGCAACCATGGAGATGAAGCTTCTAATCGCTTGCATCATCGGCCGCTATCATGTGGCCGAGCTGCCAGGGCAAAGCGTTTGCTATAAATTAGCTCTGTCTCTCACAATGAAGGACCCATTGATAGTGACAGTGCAGCGCGTGGGTCAAACTGCAGCAGAGTCTGCTTAGGTTTGGGAGAAAGCAGTTTATGAATCGAGATCGACAATATTTGATCTTTTCGGGATTAGACCTGCCACTTGAGCCTCAAGGTAGTTCTCTGAACTGCTATTGCATTTTTGTTTGACGTACATGCAGTGTGTAGAGTGTTCAAGAGCTCACCGTATTACGGAGGCACTTTTGCTGTTCGAGTTCAATCTCTAAAAGATAAGTTACACAGTTCACCACATCTTAAACTTATCACATTCGAAGCACTTTCCTGAATAAAATCGCTTGTGCATCTACTGTACATGTACGGTGTACAAAGTCTTTTGAATTTATGTGTGAAAACTTTAACCTGAACCAGGACTCCCGTGGGAGTATAAAACAAAATACACTTCTGGCCGATATACTTTTTTCACATAGAGAAATACGTTGAAGCGGACAACATCAACATCAATTGATCCCGTTGAAGTTGAACTCGATGATGGAGTACACTCCCTTTGCCGGCCCAGTGCAAAACGTTACGACGGAAGTTGTTGGAGGGCCAAGGCCAAGTGACTACCAGATCATCAACGCGGGCCAGAATCGCTAAGGCTAACGAAAAGCACTGAGACCAAGACTCGAGGGGACTTGAGGTGTAGCTTCAGAAGCAGCACGTGATTAATTCATTTTTAAAAGTGTTTACTTTTGAGATGGGCAACATAGTTTAGATTACTGTTTAACATCATTAAACTTTATCCGCATATTGACTCCAAACCAGCTTGCGCTCGCGCTGCTTTGTCGGTCTTCTCTGGAACTGCCCAGAGCACCGGGGAGCTAAATTATGCTGGTAACTGAGCGGCCAGCTCTTTGGCCGGAAATTGAGCGCGAGATTCGGCAATATCGTGAAAAGACTGGTACGACCTGATTGTGCATCTTTCAACCAGACAGAAGCGTTCGAGTCAACATTGACTTCTCATCATTCATACTACGTGTGGTACGTGTATTATAACACAAAACACAAGACGAAGATAGCCTCCTCTCTCACTCACTCTTAGTTATAAGCGTGTACAGTGTTTGTCTCTGAAACCACAGACACCGCCTTCACACAAAATCTGTGTGTGGATTTAAAAAAAAATCGTATGCATGCAGTATCGCTGCATGTAGCAGAAGTGATGAGTGAAACCAATTTTTCTTAATCCACAGGATTTTGGTGCAGAAGCGACGGCATAGAAGATAAGTAGCTCTCAGCGGCAACAATTCGCTCGATGCGCATCATGAGTGGGTTCGTCATCCCGATAGTTGCACCCCTGCTATAAGTGACATTCTGGCCGCTGACTTCGATCAGGCGGAATCGAGCCACCAAGCAACTTGCTAGCAGTTTTAGCTCTAGCATTGCCAAGTTGCGACCAACGCATACTCGCGGTCCAGCACTGAACGCTGCGAATTGAGTAGGCGACATCGAGATAAGGTCTCCGGATTGGGTGTCGAGAAATCGCTCGGGAACGAATGATGCTGCGTCGGGCCCCCACACGCGGTCAAGCCGGGCGGCTGCGTAGAGGGACAACATAATGCCCGACCCCGCTGGAATATAGGTGCCATCGGGAAACACTGTGTCTCGCACACAGTGATACCCAATCGTCGGTGCAACCGGATGCAAGCGCAAGAGCTCACGAATCGTGGCCTCCAGGTACGGCAACCCCTGCACGTCTTCCATTGACGGAATATAACTCGCAGATTCTCCGAACTTTGGAAGCTTGGTGAGAATTTCTTCTCGCATCTTCTTGACCACGCGGGGGTTATGGTGTAGCACGTGCATCAACCAGCTTAGAGCGTCTGCGGTCGTATCTCGTCCAGCAATCATGCCGGCAAAAACGATGTCACGAATATCTGACGGTGTGATAGACTGCCCGCTCGTCTTTATTGTGTCGAGTATGATTGACATGACCCCTTTATTCAGCGGTTGATGTTCCCTTTGCGAGCGGTGCTGATCCATCATACCGGAGATCGTATCCAGCATGAACTTGTTGATCACCACGATCGCCTCTCGAAGACGCCGCTCACTTCCCACATTCAGCCAGCGTTTGAGCTTCCACAGCCACACCGGCGTAGTCAGTCTGCTGCCACAGATATAATGAGCTTCGTCGAACGCGACCTCGAACGGATGGTCGTCCGGCGAGATCAGGTTCCCGAGCTTCCGGCCGAATCCGATCTCCGCGAACGTCTCGAGCGTGAACTTGTTCATCAACTTGTGGATGTCGAGCGCTTTGTCAGTCTCACTAGCGCTCGAGAGAACGCTCATTAGCACTCGGATATTCTTCTGGATGATTGGCGTCATGAAGTCCCGCAGAGCTCGGGCACTAAAGAGGTTCACGAGCACTCTCCGGTGGTATTTCCACCGGTCCCCGTCCACGAGCAGAATGCTCTCCCCCATGAAATCCGAGTATACGTCGCGTATGGCGAACCCCTTGTTGAAGTTGCTGGACTGTAGCTTGAGCACCTGCTCGAAGTGTTCGGGTCTGGCCATATAGACGAGATTGCTCTTACCTACCAACCGTACTGCGAATGGCCGGCCGTCACGTTCACGACTGCGGTCGGCGATCCAGTCCTGCAGCCGAGTCGCGTTGGCAACGAACTGCAATGTGTTGCCCAGCAATGGGATGGAGGGGAGGAACGGCACAGCAGTCACGTTGTCGGGCACATTGGAACTCTTCCAGCTCCTGGCGGCGTAGATCGCGGCGACTGCCAATAGACCGAGCAGAATGGGAGGGGAAGCAAATGACTTGGCACCGCCTCGAAGCAGCGAAGGTGGGAGCATAGTGCCTTGCGGGTG
>BSXT01000820.1:0-14317 GCA_030267785.1 Phytophthora fragariaefolia | reverse complement strand
TGGCGACTGAGAGAGTCGTCAGAGAAAAGTGTGAGCCGAATCAGAAGACTCAGATCCGATCCGATCTGAGGGGCTCACGAAGCGTCAAGGGTGACGCGGCTGTGGCGACAGTTGTCGACACGCAAGTTGAACAAGAGTGACCAGTCGCTGAAGGCAGTTATCTGGGCGCGTCAGCTCCGGGAGCTGATGCGATTGGTCCTAACACCATAGGACGCTCCGCCGTCAGACGTCGAGGTAAGAGAGGCGCGTCAGCTCCGGGAGCCGACGCTGCAAGCAGTGCAGACGGTTGCAAACGTCCCGCACCGGAAATGCTTGCGTGCTCGCGTGCAGCCGGGCTGCACGGCGATGCGGTACACAATCAAGCCGGGCTTGATTGTGTGCAGCCGCAGGATGATCCAGCAGGCGAGCAAAAGAAAACTTGTCCACGGCCGGGCCTGGACAAAACAAGACGCGCGGAACCCGGTTCCGCACGAGGAGTGAACGGCGCAAGCGCGCCAAGCTGCGCAAGTCTCGGTCAGGGACCGAGACGCTGCAAGCGGTGTCTGCCGGGCAGACACAGCGGCTGGAGACAACCGTCGGGACCCTGAGTGTCTTGACGCGTACAGATACTGGTCTCCAGTATCGGAAGATGGCGCTAGAGATCCCTCCGACGCTAGCGTCGGAGTTGACTTCACTTCCAGCTATAAGCTGGAAGCGTTTCGCCCGCGACCTGCATGATGGACGCATCGAGCAGATCGGCATCCTCTCGGACGTCGAGAGGATGGAAAGTGAAGCGGAAGAGCTGAAGCAGCTCGTCACTGAGGACGCTGACGCCCTCAACGCCAAGTCAAAGAAAGAGCGCTTCGACGAGCAGAGCTGGGACTCACTCAAGTCGAGTCCCCTTTACGAGGTCCTGCGCAAGTACAAGGATGTACTCCCGGATGCCATTCCTGTGGAGTTGCCGTAGGACAAGGGTGTTCAGCACGAGATTGATCTCGTGCCGGGAACAAAGTACTGCGCGACGCGGCAGTGGCCACTGCCGCGAGAGCAACTGAAGGCAATCGACGACTTCTTTGAAATTCGTCGTAAGGCTGGGTAAGTGCGGGAATCGAAGTCCCCGCACAGCGCGCCCACGTTCTGTGTCAAAAAGGCACAGGGCGGGTGGCGCATCGCTCATGCTTATAACAAGCTGAACGATGCGACGGTACCGGCGCAGACGGCGATACTACGAAAAGATGTGATCATCGATTCGATGGCCTTGAGCACTATCTTCAGTGCTCTTGATCTGAGAGACGGGTTCTATCAGATCTTGATGCGTGAGAGCGACATACCTCTCACGGCGGTAAGCACCCCGTCCTTGGGTGTCTCGTGGGGAAGAACGGCGTACGCCCTGACCCAGGAAAGGTCAGAGTGATCAATGAATGGCCTACGCCTTCAAATGTCAAGGAGCTGAGGCAGTTCCTTGGACTCGCCACGTACCTCTGCAAGTACGTGAGCAACTACGCGGGCAAGATTCGCCCGCTGTCACAGCTCTTAAAGAAGGATGATGTGTGGGATTGGACTGCTGAGTGTCAGCAGGCCTTTGATGCAGTCAAGCAGGGCTTGACTGAGGCGCCGATCTTGGCGGTGGCCGACCAAGATCGTCCATTCCACGTCGTGTGTAACGCGTCCGATTTCGCAATCGGATGCGCTTTAATGCAACACGATCACAAGAGACGTGGTCGCGTGGTCCACTATCAATAGCGTCAGCTGAAGCCAGCCGAGCGCAACTATCCGGAGCATGACAAGAAAATCCTTGCCATGGAGTATGCACTCGCAAAGTTTCGAGTGTATCTACTTGGGAGTAGACCATTCGTCTACACCGACCACGCATCATTGCGTCCGCACATCTTGCAAAGAATGGCACGATGGCTTTCATTCTTTGGGGAGTACAACTTCCAGGTTGAGTACAAACCTGGAAGATTAAATGTTGTGGCCGACGTGCTGTCGCGTCGACATGACTATGCGGTACATAAGACCGACTCCAATGCAATTGGCGTCGTACGGACGTCTACTCCCTCCGTCTTCCTTATTAGACGACGTGAGGTCCGCATACGCGAACGATGCGGATGCGAAGCAGTTGTTAAACTACTTCGCGGCACCTTCTGACAAGTCTCGTCAGAAGCTGGCCAAACATCTCCGTGCCCGTGTACACCGATATCGTGTACACAACGGTCTACTGAGGAGTTGAAATTCGACCGGGCACGGAAAGCTCCGCGCCGAGGGCCAACGGTGTTGTACCTTCGGGTGAAATGCCGTCGGATCTCCCGATTGGCCCGGGCGGACAAGATTGACATTTACCGCGTTTGAGTGACAGGTACTCAGAGGGCTCAGTCAGTCCTACTACAAAACCGGCTGAGTACTCTGAGTAGTCAGTATTGCGAGGAGTGTTTTAAACACTCGGATTAGTGGCGGGCACACTATTAATACTTAGCCCGAGTCGTCGGTCGCGTGATTAGCCGAAGGCTCTGTTCACACTTGATATTTGTACAGGTATCTAGGATTAGATACATATGGGGTTACAGAACCCCTAATTATTAAATCAGAGCAGCATTTTCCCCCAAGGCAAAAGGGTCAAGTCCGTCCACGGTAAGCGTAGCTAGCTAGCTGTGGGGCCTGGATACACTCGGCCTCGGCGGGTTAATGGCTGCCGGTGAACGCATTGACTGAGAGTTCATCCTGGTAAGGCCAAGTGAGAGAAGTGGCCGAGTGTTGAGGCATAGAGAAGCCTCTGAGTGTGTTTGCTGGGCGCGAGGCGGATCCCCCCAGCGTACCTGGACTTTCGCCGAGGGTTTCCTCCGGCTCCCCTGTACAAGGTCTTGCCTGACCCGGTACCCTTCCTAACTGAGGGACCACAGAGGGATAGCGTGAAAACGCGAACCTAAGTGCATCCGAACCCTCGCTCGTGGTTCGTGGTGCACATTTGAGGGTACATCTACCTAACCGACAATACACAGAGGCATCGTCCAGCCCGGTGTAAGGGATCGGATCTGGTCTTCAGATTTTATCCCAACAAAGCTCAACCGACCTTTCGGGGGAGGGAGAGTGTTGCTGGTAGGGCTCGTTCCTATCCGGATCGGGGACTTTCGTTGTAATCCTACACGACAACTGGTGCCGCGACCCGGGACTGGTGTGACCTATTGTATGTTGTTTGGTCTGTGTAGATGCTACCCTAACGAGCTTTAGAGAAGAAGAAGAAAAGAAACAAGGAGAAAACAAGAAGAAACACGAAAATGGCTAAAGGATCCTCAGCGGTACGCCGATGAAATCGGGACGAATCGAGATAGAAGGAGGTCCAACCCCCCAAACTGGGAGCGGAGGACGCCTTTCATCTATCTCGGAAAGGTCGGTGAGTTTTGATGAGTCGACAGGAGGAATTTCCGCAGCCAAGGACGAAGAAGTGAATGAGTACGAGGACTCAGAAGCGGATGGATACGACTTTGGCGATGATTTGGATGCCTCGGACGAAGCTAGGTGCAGTGGAGCTCCACGCCCCATCACCCGAAACCTCGCCGGCGAATTTGATGAAGTGGCCAATCCAGAGCCCGCACGCGATGGCTCTGGAAGTGATAATGAGGTCTCGGGTCAGAAACCGGCGGCTGAATTAGTCATCAGAAAGCGCCCTGGTAATCGCCCGCCCATGAACAGCAGCACCCCTGCAGCTAACCGAGTGATCGGTCGGATTTTAGACCAAATGGTGGAGTCGAGTGATTGGATTCGACAATTCACGCCCAAGGCCGTGCACCAAACCCTCTGGGTAGAGCTGAGTTGCGAATTGGCGTGGCCCGTGAACACTATGTCGGCCGTGAAGGTGGCAGATGATACGGTGTCTCTACTCAGAGCGACGGGACTTGAACCTTAGACGAATCCGTCTGAGGCAGCCCTCCGAGATTGGCCCCCGGCAATTGCTGGCAAAGAGCTGAAACGGTGGAAGAGGAAGCTTCGGCTCAGCTTTGGAACGTCCGACATCGGATTGAAGATGCCTCCCACGGTTCGACCAATAGGGGATGCAGACCCTTCACAGATCCCGCTACACCAAACACCTAAGAAGAACGAACATGGAAATGAAAGCGACGATGACGGGGTGTTCGGGGTGAAAACGGAAGGGACACCGTACTTTCAAGACTCCCACATGGTGCCTCCTCGGTCGTCGAACAGAACCGATCGGCTAGCCCGAGACACGGAGGCCTCTAACGCCCAACGAGGTAACGCGAGGGCTTCGTCAGGACGGTCACGCCGACGTTTTGTGCTGCGCGACGACTCCTCGGATGACGATAGTGATGGCGATGACTATCACCGGAAGGAAGACGCTGAGTACGATGATCCAAGCGACGAACTGGCTAGACAAGTGATAGAGGTTAGCGAGATGGAACGGTTGAACTCTACTCCGAGGCGTGAGCTTGGGACTAACAGACCCCGCGCCCAGATCAAAGCCTTCTCAGGGCTATTACTCGGCTAAGCGCGAAGGCAGTGAGCATGTGTGCGACTACCTGAATCGACTGAACGGCTACGCCCGCAACGCAGGAGTGCAATTTGAGAAGGGAGGACGCGAGTCCAATGAACACGTGAACCGATTCCTCAAATCATGCGGAGACCGATGGCTCGAGAGGCGTCTGTGCCATCTCCGCGTGAAGGACATTTACGAACTGGAGGATATTATCAACGATATCAAGTCGGAGGAACGAGGCTCGACTAGAGAAACCTCTGCGTACCATTCCCGAGGGCGAGACCGCTCTCACGGTCGTGACGAGCGGCGTGCGGAGACCCCGAGCGACGGATATCGACGGGACCGCCACGACCGCCACGGACGCGGATATGACCGTCGAATGGACGACTTCCGTCACACGCCCCGTATTTCACTTGCGGAAGCCTCTCTGTCAGAAATGATGACCGAGATGCAGGTCCGCGAGTCGAAATACGGGACGTCAGAACGCTCGAAGTCTCGAGACATGCGTCGGAGCCTTGAGAACAGTAGCAGTGAAGATGCGGAGGATCGGTTGACAGATGAAGATCAATCGGAAAGCGATTACGCTGATCCGTACCACTCTGACGAGCATGATCGTCACGTCGCGGCCGCCAACGACGCTGAGCGCCGAACCGAGGCAATCGGGACGTACGGCCGGTCTGAAAACCGTGGCCGTCGCGGAGACTTCCCCAACAGAAGGCTCGACCTCAACTCCCGCCACCAAGGCCTTGACCGACGTAGTCATCAGTATGGACCGTGTGCGGCATGCGGGGGTGCTAACCACTCCGCCCACTACTGTTTCAAGCGTTGTAAGTTATGCAAGCAGGTGCACGACGCCGGCAAGTGCGAAGCCTTCCAGACCATGAGCACCTACCTCCGAACGAAGGTCGATAAGAAAGATCTCCCGGTGGAGCTACAGAGCTTTCTCTTCAGCGTCGATTTAAACTAGGCAGCCCGCCAACTGAAATTGGGTTGGTCCCAATCGGGCTGCAACAGTTAGCCTCCCCACCGGTAGATACAGACTGCGTCTATGCGTTTGTGTTTGAGAGCAAATGGCTGAAGACCCAACGAAGAGAAGAAGTGAATGAAATGAACACGATGGAAACTGAAAAGGAGAGAAATGGAAGTTTCAGTGGAGGTGGAAGTGATGAAAGGAAGACTGAGGAATGGAATAGTGGTGGCTCAGAAGGTTTGGTGTTGAGCGTCACTAAAAAAACCTGGCATGACTACCAACCTGAGAATGTAATTAAACTGTTGTCAGGTGAAAGACTTGGGTGGTGGTGAGCTCAGAAGTTTGACAAACGAGTGCGAATGAGAGCTCTGGTCCAAGGTGATGTGAATGACGCACGCACGAGGATTCTGTTGGATACATGAGCGAATGTTAGCGTGATCTCGGAGCGTTTCGCCAAACAACTTCGTTTGCGCGAAGTACGAGACCACGGACGATGTATTGAAATACAGGGATTCACCAAGGGGACGATGGCAACAACCAAACGAGCCCTCGCTAAAGTAACCCTGGGGTGGAATCAAGTATATGAGTACGAACTATTGGACCATGAAGCCGGGGTGGACGTCGTCCTCGGAACGGATTTTATGATTCTGGCTGGACCTCTTCCATGCGACTGCTCGGTCCTGACGAGGTTGATATTCCTCTCATCAAGACGCAGCACATGGCAGACACGCGGGAAGACGGTCCTCATGTCCCTGACGGACCCACCGAGGTCTTGACTATACCGGGGCATGAGTCGAGGGACTTTCAGCCAATGCGCAACCACCGACTAACGAGACTAATGAGCTATGGGTTCGTATGACGAAGGAATTAATACCGAAGGTAGTGGAGTTTCGACGAGGCCGTCCACGGCGGGTACGGGTAACGAACATCTCGGACCGCTTAGCCACGTGCCCAGTGCATCCACCTCTCCTGCTGTGGGTTCCCAGAGGGGACCCACCGAGGACGGAAGGGTACGTGCGATTAGGCTCGGACAAGTATAACGAGTGGCGAGTCCTCGCTTACTCCCGTTCAAGAGACTCAGATCTCTATAAGGCAGAAGGCGAGATCTACAAACGATGGCTGGCAGCCCAACCATCGGCGGTGGAAATCGTGCCGTACACGACTCCCACGAAGATCCTGAGACGACCGAGCGAATCCTCGGAAGGGAGCGTGTCTGATAGGCATGATCAGGCGGGGTGCGCCGCCGTTACGACAGAACCTTCGACGGAGATGGTAGCAGAGGTGGTGCACCAAGACGAGGCACGTCCGAAACTTACCGCACACTCTGATAGGATGTCGGAGGGTTCGCAAGTAGCCCAACTGAAACTGGAAGGAGCCTATCTCGCTGCCGCTACAGTGTCAGAAGATTGGGGTGTTCGTGACGCTCCAAATGCGTCAGAACACCCCGGTACTGCTTTTGAGTTTGACGATTATGCCCGCGAATAGGCGTTTCTGTCGGACCTTACCGAGACAGCCTCCACTACGCTCGACTATACTGGATCACACGTTCGGCACCAGTGTCCTAGCGTACAGCAGCAGGATCGCGTGGTGACGGTTCTGAAGAGCCATGCTCTGGAGTGGGAATGTTCTACCAGCACCGGCCTACGGCGTGGTGTGCGATATTGATGTTCAACAGCATCCCCCTATCAAACGGAAGGCTCGGAGGATACCGCTTCGACATCTGAAACAGCTTTACGAGTTGCTGAAGGGATTGTTGAAGGCGGGTCTCATTGACTTCTCGGATAGCCCATGGGCATCGCCTATTGTGATTGTTTTGAAGAAAAACGGAGTGGACATTCGCTTATATATTGATTACAAGATGGTAAACTCCGTTACGGCTATTATGGAGTACGCGATGCCCTTGGTTGATGACTTGCTTACGGACATGGAGAAGTATCTGTGGTACTGCTCCCTTGATGCTGCCAGTGGATTCTGGGCAGTGATGATGACTCAGAGAGCTCGGAAGACCTCTGCTTTTGTTTGTGCACTGGGCCATTTCGAGTGGATTCGAATGCCGTTTGGATTAAAAAACGCCGCGATGATCTATCAGCGGATGATTGACAACGCTCTGTGGGGGTTCGTTCAACCCCGAGGAGGTTGGTCCGCCTTCGCGGAACGCGTCCGGATGGCTGAGGTTGCAGATACAGCCGTCGGTGGTTCACCTACCGACACCGCTACCCATGGCCGAACTCGGTTCGAAGCGGACCGTGAAAGCTAGGATATGCCTGACTCCCTCTCCGCGGTCGTGAACGACCCACGGGGTGACATGTTCGTTAGCGGCGAGGCCGACCAGTCGTCGCTAGTACCGGTTTTTGGACGAAGGTCGTTCGTTGATGATATATGTTTCGGCGGTGAGTCATTTGACTCCTGCCTCGAGACGTTAGATCGACTATTGAGTCGCTTCGAAGAATGCCGGAATAGTGTCAGTTTTACCAAGCGTATGTTTGTACAGCCCACGGTTGATTTCTTGTCCCACGCGGTTTCACGGGAAGGGTTGCGAGCTGATGCGATGAAGCTTAAAGCTATCACATAGCTCTCGTCCTCGAATACGAAGAAAGGTGTACAAGCCTTCCTCGGCGCACTGAATTGTTATAGTCGGTTTATCCAAGACTTCGTGGGCTACGGTGCAGCCCTCTATCAATTGCGCGAGGAGGACGTTGGACCCGGTGGAGACCTGTCCACTGCTAAACGAAGTTTCACAGCGCTTCAAACGAAAGTTGCTGATGCAGCTATTCTGAAGCACTTTGACAGAGCCAAGGAGGTCCATGGGATGCTGTTTGCCCACGACTGGGCTCTGAGCACTACGCCTATGCAAGATCATGATGGGGTCATGCATCCAGTTTGTTTTTGTTGCTGTGTGCTGAAAGACAATGAGGTGAATTACCACCCGGCCGAGAAGGAGGTGTTAGCGTTACTACTACTACTAAAGACATGCTACACTCAGTTGGCCGGACGTACGATCAACGCCTATACCAGGTTTTCGACATTGGGGTTGATCAATACGTCCAAGACACTTTTCGGACGGTCCACCCAGTTCGCGGTCATGCTGTCTCCGTGGCACCTGGTGGTCCACCGAGTCACCGAGGATGACAGTGCATTCGCCCAACTGCTCCACTCCACGATCACAACTTTTTTTAGGCTAGCCAAGGCTTTACCACGCGTCGCACCACCCTGCAGACGGACTCCGATGGTTCCGATGGACCCGGAGCTGCTATACGCACGCCTACAGAACGACGATCGAGATTTCGTCCTGTCATTCGACGGCTAGGCCAAGACACCGAAGCATGGAGGGTATGGAAGCTGTGCACGGATTCTCTGGCGACTCCCTGACTGGAAGATAGAGATCGCTGCGAGTGCTTATCTCAAGAGCACGACGGTGAATCAAGCGGAGTACATGGGTATGAACGAGGGATTACGCGCCGCACAAGGTGGCGCAACCGACCTAGTCGTCGTTGGTGACTCGAGACTCGCAATCCAGCAATCGCTAGGGGTGATCGCATGCCTGAAGGAGTCGCTTTTGACTCCGCTGAACATGCACCGAGAGCTCGTTACGAGATTTCAATCCGTCAGATACCTCCACGTCACCCGAGAATACGACGCTTCGGCGGACTCGCTGCCAGGAGAGACGATGGCGGCAAAGGAAGCCAAAACAACATTAACCGAGGAGTCGAAGAGCAAGCTGGAACAACTAAACTGAATTCACGAGGTCATCTACGCCAGACTGAACCGAGAAGTCACACAAGTCAGTACCCTGAGGACTCTGTCCGAGGATATGGTGACTCAGCGTGGTATTTTTTTCGATTTCGCACTTAAACCGAGGTTTATAACGGCTATAACTAGGCAACAAACCCAGGCCGCGAAGAAGCGAGTGAGATTTGCGGACACCCATGATGAGGACTCAGAAGCGTTACCTGTGGAACCAGAACCACCGGATCGACCAAATGACGCTACCACCGAGTACTCTCACGTTGAAAATGGTGAAATATTGCCTGGGGCAGCCGAACGACCGCCTAGAGCTGAGGATGTCGATCCATTAGAAGTGCAAGAAGAACGACGCCGTAGGGTTGGCAGAGTTCAAGACGAGGAGCTTCGCTGGGCCAACCTCAAGTTGGTGTTAAAGGGCGAAAGCTCGAGTCTTGGATATAAAGCTGCCCGAGAGGCCTGGAAAATGGCGGACGGATTTGTGCTGAGCGACGACGGTTTACTATATTTCTTAGGAGATAACTGTCGGTGGGGCAAATATCGGATGAACGAGACAGTCCTCCGCCTAATGGTACCGACAACGATGGTTCAATAAGTATTACAGAGCTGTCATGACGCACTGGAAGGAGGTCATCAAGGTATCGTCTGAACCTTCCATAGAGTCAAAGCGGATTATTATTGGATCGGTCTATACGCAGATGTTGAGAGGCAGGTGAGGCCGTGTCCAGATTGCAGCTCAATTAAGAGCCGTCCTCAGCTACGAGGATACTCCCCGGGGAACATCCTGGCAGAGCGGCCACTCCAGATTGTATCAATGGATTTCGTCATCCCACTACCGAAGTCTCGGAGGGGCAACACCGCGTTGCTCCTATTTCAGTGTGCATTTACTGGATTTGTCATGGCGAAGGCTATGTCGGATACCTCCGCACTCTGCGTCGCGCAAGCTTTTGAGGAATGTGTGTACATAAGGTTCGGAGCACCATCCTTAGTCAGACGTGACCGAGATCCCCGCTTTATGAGCGAAGTTTTCCAAGCCTTTGCGGATATGATGCAATCTCGGTCGCGGGCGACTTTGCGTTATCGGCTACAAGGGAATGGCCAGCGAGAACGCTCAGTAAGACAGTGATCCAGTCAGTACGGGTGTACGCTGAGGACCCCCTCCAACAAGATTGGGATGAGATTGTGGAGAGGGTAGTTTTCGCGATTAATAACTCGCTAGATACCACTCGGAAAGAGACACCTTTTTATCTGGTGCATGGGTGGGACGCTCAATCAACACTCAAGGCGATGGCGGCTTCCTTGAAACGAGGGGTCGGTAAACAATCAGATGCCTTAGCATGGAGAAGGGAAGTCAACCGCCAGCAAGAAAAAGCGTTGAAGATGGCCAAAGAGTATCAGGCGTTTGAAAAAGCGAGAAGAGCGAGTGAACCCATGACTCTCTGAACAGACAAGAAAATGCGTCTCTACCTCGACAGAGGGTTAACGAGAGCTCGGAAGGCAATCCAGAAGACGCAGAGGATACGAGTACACCGGTGAGCGAGAGTCCGACGTCTCTCTTTGAGCCGGGCGATAGAGTGTGGTTGTACATGGAAAGAGTCAAACCTGGTCTCACTAAGAAACTGGCGCATCGTTGGCATGGACCCTTCCGAGTAAAAAGGAAGGTTAACGAATATGCGTATAAACTGGAGCTCCCGGATAGAAGTGGATATAGATTCTACCTAGTGGTCCATGTGTCTCGGTTGAAGGCAGTGAAAAAATTCGGCGACCGGCCGAAAGTTCGGTTGGCCCGAGAGCTCACCGACGAAGCGAGGCTAGACTTCGAGGAAGAGTTGTTACCTGAGGATAGTTGGGAGCCAGCCATCTAGCAGGAGAATATGAAGTCGAATCCATCCTGGACGACCGAAGGCCAACGGAGACGAGTACTCGGAGGTCGGTCAGAGAGTTCCTAGTGAAGTGGGATGACTATGGGCTACGACGAGCCAACATTGGAACCAATGACCAACCTCTCGTGCGGAGGATTACTCTATGATTATTTGCGTGAGAAACGCAGTTCTCAGAGGTTCCAAATGGTTCAAGATGCTGACTAGACCTAAGAACCTGCACGAAAATGGACTGCGGGCGGGGATGTACAGCCTGCCCTGCAGAAGAAGCTACTGTACGATGATTGCATGATTTTATATTTGCATATGATGTGAACGAAATTTCGGATATGGATTTGACAGAGTGAATTGACTATGGAAATTGACGTGGAAAGAATGATGAAACGATGTTAAACCTCTAAATTAGCGGAATGTGGTTGCTGAATAAATGGAACATAAGTTAGATGACAGACCGAAACCTAATTCTGAGCCGTCATTGCGAGACCAGCCAAGACGTCAAGTCTAGCCTGAGCAGCGGCAGTAGCCCCAAGCTCGGCTTGGACGTCCGCTTGGTCAGCCGCTGGGATCATCGGACGATGAGTCAGCAGCTGCGGAGGCATCTGAGGCCGCTTGAGCTCGCGCGTCAGAAAACGCTTGGACCCACGGCGCAGTGACGTGGGCCCGCTCAACACGGGGTTCACCACAATGCCTGTACCAATTTCCTCCCGGGTCGAGCCCTCAGGAACGAAGAGCGGGACCGAGGGGTTGCACGGGGCAAACGTCGTGTTGAACGAATGCTCGGCCGGCAACCCCACCCAGCAGTTCCGCCAAGGCTGCCGGGCATCCAGATCCACAACTACGGCAGTCCAAGCCGCAGTACTCGGAGCCCAAATGAGGGTCTGGAACTAGTATTGCAGCATCGAAGGCTCCAGCAGTATTTCCTGCGGACACTTGATCTTGCCGCTAGCATCCGGAGTACACCAGACCCAGAACCGCTTAGGAATCTGGAGCCGCGAGTTCCGAGCTTTGTTGTAAGCCCGCCACGCTGCCTCCGTCTCCAGATACTCGGGCGTGGTCGATCCGATTCGGTCAGAGAGCCGCTGGAGCCATTGCTCGACAGCAGCAACCGAAATCCAGTGGTACGTTCCCAGAGGGCAAAGTCGAGGTCCGAGTGCTCGGGCCTCCCGACAGCTCGCCGTGTGAACTGACGCCAAAGCTTCACCACAATGGCGAGTCCCGAAGCCTGGATCGAAATTGCCTCGTCGGGCATAAAGTCTCCGCACCGAAGGTGCAAGAAGACTCTGGCAAGCGGACTCGAAGTCGCTGCCATGGGTGTAGTGGGACCTCCCAGTCGGCAAAGCCTTGGATGCCAGCGATCAAGCACTCGGTGACCCGATCACTGGCAATAGGCTGGGGGATGCGAGCGTTCAATAACTCGCACCAAGCCGCTTGAGCCCCCGGAGCCGTGAATGGAGGCTCCACCGGAGGGTTGGCCAAGTCGGGAAGCTTCCGTGACGCCCGTACCCGAGGCTGCGGGCCTTGGATTGGAGCCGGAATAGTAGTCACAGGCTCGAAAGACGTAGACCGAGTTCCGGGTATCGTGGACAGGGTGGCTGTAACCACTGTCCGGGCGCGCGAAGCCGAAGCTTGCCGAGGCGTCGGAGTGGCCACCACACGAGCTGGAGGGAAATGACCCGTGTGGGTGTTGGCCACTCGACGACGTGCCGGGGCCGACGTCACCACCGCTGCCAAAGCCGCGGCCACCACCGCCGCCGACTAAGCAGGGTCGGGTAAGGACGCTGGGCTTGCCACCGAAGCTTGGGTGGCTGCGGGCATGCGTAAGGGTGTCGCTAAGCCCAGCACCAATGCGCCAGGCGCAGCCTCGTTCTCGGGCGCAACCATGGACCGAAGCCCAGCATTCGTCGACACCGCGCGAGGGGGTCGACCATCACGCCTTGGCTGGGAGACCACCAGGGACGAAATAACTCCCCCGGGGGCAACGGAAGCTTCGGACGCGGCTCCGTCTGCCCCGAAACCTCCATCGTCGGCGGTCTCAACCAGTACCGAAGCTTCGGTACCGGGAGTAATACGCCGTGACACCCCCGGCGTGCTTGGTAGTGAGGCAGTTGATGCCGTCGACGACGCCGGGGACGCTGGGTCCGAGGGATCAGCAAAAACGGTGGATCCGACCCGCTTGGAATGGACGTTAACGCCAACACATCACTGTCGGCCGAGACCGCAATTCCAGAGATCGGTGCCGACGAAGTCGAGCGTGAGGCGGCAGGGAGCGAGGAAGGAACACTCTGAGGAGGTCCGCTGATGCTGACCACAGCAGAGGCTGCCTGCTTTGCCGCTTTCCGAGCCTTCAAGTCCACTGAAGGCCGACCAAGCCGCTGCTTTTTCTTGGGCGTTGATGGCGCGAACCGAAGCTTGGCGGACGACTTGGCTGGCCTCGTACCCTTGCCTTTGTGGAGCGCGGAAGGGACAATGGGGCCTGAGTCATCTGAATCGTCGGAATTGACAGTCCGAGACGTCGAGGACCCTGACTTAGCAGCAGTTCCACCAAGTGTCCCTGAGGAAGCAGGAGGTGCCAGCCCAGAAGCCTCTGAAGACCCAGAAGCTGCTAGGGGAGGTGGAATCGCCAACTGCAGTGCAATTCCTCCAAGAAAGTAGCAAACGCAGCCGGCATTGCGGATGCAGATGGCGAGCTTGCTCCACCGGAGGCAGACCTCTGCCGATTGCACTGCTCCAGGTACTCTCGAAGCCGGCGAAGCTGCGTGGCATACGAGGAGATGGCGGCCTTGAATTGCTCGCGGTCATGGCGGATGACCTTGTGGGTATCCGCCAGTGACTTGTCGAGACGACGGCAGCGCTGCTCGAGCGCCGCGGCAGCTTGACAGCTCTGTTCCAACGCAATGTTAGTCGCCACAAGCTGCCGGGCAGCATCGGCATGATCAAGCCGGATGCGCCAAAGGTTTTCGCAGCGTTGTACTCGTGCGAAGCTTGATTGCACAAGCGCTCTGCTTTAAGCCGGAGGTCAACGTCACGACGGAGCGAAGCTTCGGAAGCGGCCAACCGCGCCTCCAGCGAAGCGACGTCATCCCGCAACTCCGTAAGCTCGTACTCCCAAGGAGCAGCCGAGCGAGGGACCGGAGTCAACGCATCGACTACGTCCGAGAGCGACCCAGCAGCCTCGAGGCGCTGGTCGAGGTCGTTGTCGGTGCGGAGGGGTAGCCGACGGTTCAAATCGACCACCAAGCGGGCCAGAGCCAAGTAGTGGCT